>JAJONZ010023123.1:0-22915 GCA_029582445.1 Solanum paucissectum
GGGGTTTTAACCAACTTAAAATACCCTAAAATAGGTAGAATAACCGTTTATAATAATTCCTCAAAGTACCCAAACTACCCCTCACTTAGTTGGACCTTTTAAACAAGTCAAACTTGAGTTTTATTTTCGCAGATTTCGTCGGGGATCAAGTTCACGACGCGGAGGTGTTCCCACAAGTTTCATAAATTAAATTCCAAGAAAGTAGAGTCCGCGACGCAGATCAGACATTTGTCCTTTGGTGGAGCTAGTCCGCGATGCAGACATGCTCCCTCCATGAGTATTATCAAGCTGCCTTGGCAGCTCGTTTGGCCAAGGGTTGGGGTCCTCCTCGGGGATCCTTAGGGTGGTCCCGGGGAGTCGTACCCAAATGTTTTGAACCTAAAAACATTTAGAAAGACACTAGGGTCACCTCCACTGATTTTAGACTCCAAACAACACAGAAAAACATGAACAACATACTAGAACAGACCAACACGTAAAAGACTAGTTTCCGAACATCTTGGTCGTCCCTTGACGTTTGACTTCCAAACTCTTTAAAACTGACTTAAAAGGCTATTCTTCATGATTTTTAACAAGTTATTAATGCATAAAACCCATGTGAGGCTCTACTTTATCCTACTTCATTTTGAGGGTCGTTACAGAACCCTAGTCCAAATTGATCCTAAGTCTACTCCCAACTGATATGTATATGACTGAAATGTAACTAAAATATTGAATAGCTAAAAATACTTACATGAAACATTTATAACTGATAATGTGACATTCGATATCTGGAGCATTATTTTCTGTTTAACTGACCTAAAATGTTTAATTCATGAACTAAGAGAATTTATACGCACTATGGTTCTCAGTTTCATACAAGGAATAAAGCAAACTTTCCAAGAAATAAGCGATTTTGATTAAGGATACTACAACAACTAAATCGAAGTAAATGTCTAAGGTTTTAGAAACCCTAGATCTAAACAATATATGGAGAATCAAGGAATTGACTGAATTCTACGAAACTAGTGGATGAAAGGAACCCACTAGAGAAATCCCACATACCTGGTGACAAAATCTATGGAGAAATCCTTTGGATTTTGGTGCTGAACTTTTAAAAACACTTTTGCTTGTTCTTTGAAGGTTTTGTCAACTTTTCCTCTTCTTTTTTCTCCAAGTTTGGATGAGTTTTTGGTGAATGAGGGTTCTGGGTAATATCTGAAGAGGTTATTAGGTTTAGACTGAGTAAAATCACGTAGTTTAGGCATTAAACGACATAGTTTAGGGGCCCAACACATAGGGAAAAGGACCAAAATGACCCTGACTTAAATATGACGAAGGCCATCCACAGAGTTGTCGATGGTCCATCGTATGGACTACAAACCATCGACTGTGGTCATGGTTCAGGGTCTGCCCGTTATGGATTCACTAAAATGAGCATAATGTTTGACTTCGAGCTTGGATTTTAGCAAACTTGGTGGCGTTGGAAAGAGGATTCAATTATCTTTCATTTGATATGTCATGGGCCACCTAATTCATTTTGTGCTAAAAAATATGACCATTTTAAATTTACCCAACAACAATTTTCCTCTAAATGGTTGCTGACCTCCACCTACGATCCGTAAGTCCAACCACGGACCGTACTGGTTGACCGTGGGTGGGATCAGAGACCATCAAAATTTGAACCCCAACCTACGATCCTTGGTTCCATCGACGGACCGTGGACCACGACCGTAGGTCTGAACTTTAGATTCTGAAATTCTCGTAAGTCTGGGACTGAACCACAGGACCACACCTACGGTCCGTTGTTCTACCTACGGTCCCTGTGTGGTTTTTGTTGGTTCTGACCCTAGATTCTTGAAAGTTTTATTTTCTATTTTCTCGAGTTTGAGGTGTTACAATATCTCCCACTTGGGAACATTAATCCTCCAATGAAGTCTAAACAAGCTGACTATGGAGGGAAGGAGTTGTGATCCCTACCACTAAGTACTAGAAATTGATATCTAACATAATTGAGTTCCAAGAAAAGGCAAATATGTTGAAATGCAAGGATAACTGAAGGAACAAGATATTGAGACTGAATTTACGCAACACAAAATTGAGAGACCAGAGAGGAACTATTACCTTAAGCTGAAATGGAATAAAAAGAAAAGTGGTGAAGATACTTGGCCTTCATGGTTGGTTCTGCTTCTCAAGTAGCTCCTTCTGCGGACTGACTCCTCCACAAAACCTTCACTGAAGCGACTTCTTTATTCCTCAACCTACTAACCTGACGGTCAAGAATCTCTACTGGCACCTCTTCATAAGTGAGAATATCTTTTACAACCACACTCTCTAATGGTACTATCGATGGTGGATCACATACACACTTTTTCAACAAGGAAATGTGAAATACTGGATGAACTGCTGCTAGTTCTGCTGGCAACTCTAACTCATAAGCCACATTACCAACCCTTTTTAGGATTCTATAAGGACCTACATATCTGGGACTGAGCTTCCCTTTCTTGCCAAATCTCATCACCTCCTTCATAGGTGACACCTTCAGGAAAACCCAATCATCGATTTCAAACTTTAAGTCCCTTCTTCTCACATCTGGATAGGACTTGTGACAACTCTTGGCTATCTTTAGTCTATCTCTAATGAGCTAAACTTTTTCCATAGTCTGAATAACCGAATCTCGCCTAACCAAGGCTTCTTAACCTACTTTAAACCAAGCAAACGGGGACATGCATCTATGTCCATATGGTGCCTCATACGGGGCCATATGAATACTGTATTGGAAGCTATTATTATAAGCAAACTCTATGAGAGGTTTGCTGATAATCTCAACTTTCCTTGAAATCGATCATGCAAGCTCTCAACATGTCCTCTAAGGTCTGAATGGTACATTCTGCCTGACCATTTGTCTGTGGATGAAATGTTGTATTGAGATTTACCTTATTACCAAGACCTTTCTGGAATGATTTCCTGAAATGAGAGGTAAACTGAGGACCTCAATCTGAGATGATAGATAAGGGAACCACATGCAACGTCACTATCTCATTGATGTAGAGTTTGGCATAGTACTCAACCAAATCTGTAGTCTTGACAGCCAAGAAGTGAGCGGACTTAGTAACTCTATCCACTATTACCCAAATGGAATCATGTTGCCTGCGAGAACGAGGTAAACCCGTAATAAAGTCCATGTTTATCACTTCTCACTTCCATGTAGGAATGCTAATTTTTGAGTCATACCTCATGGTTTCTGATATTCTACTGTAACCTATTGACAATTAGGACACTTAGTGACAAAGTCTACTATGTTCCTCTTCATGTTGTTCAACCAAAAGTCTTCCCGTAGAACACACTACATCTTAGTGGCACCTGGATGAACAAAATACCTACAGTTATGAGCTTCTGTAACGATTTGCTGCCTCAACTCACCCATATTAGGAACACATAGGCGACTCTAGTAACGAAGCACATCATCTCCCCCTTAGGAGAAAACCTCAACTTTCTATTGATGAACTGCACCTTTCAACTAAAGTAAAATAGGATCACTATCTTACTTTTCCTTAATCTCTACTACCAATGAAGATTCTGATCCATTCTTAACTATTACCCCACCATCTGATGTGTCTGTAAGGCAAACTCCTAAGCGAGCGAACCGGTGGACTTCTTTGGCTAGATCTTTCCTTTCTTCCTCAAAATGTCCTACACTACCCATGGACAACCTGCTGAGAGCATCACCCCCTACATTGGCCTAACTCGGATGGTAAAGCACATGCATGTCATAATCTTTGAGGAATTCATGCCATCTCCTCTGACGAATAATAAACTCTTTCTAGGTGAACACATACTGAAGGCTCTTATGATTTGTGGATACATCAACATGAACGCCATACACGTAGTGTCTCAAACTTTTTAGGGCAAATACTATGGATGCAAGCTCGAGGTCATGAGTTGGGTAGTTCTCTGATGAACCTTATGTTGTCTAGAAGCATAAGCTATGACATTGCCTCACTGCATCAACACACAACCTAGGCCGACCCTGGATGCATCATAGTAAATCACATACCCATCTGAACCATCTGGTAGAGTCAAGACAAGAGTTGTAGTCAATTTAGTGTTCAGTTCTGGAATGTTTTTCTTACACTCATCTGACCACTGAAATTGACTTTCTTATGAGTCAACTTGGTCAATGGGCAAGCTATGGATGAAAATCCTTCAACAAATCTTCTGTAATAACCGGTCAAAACCAGGAAACTACTGATATATTTTAGAGAGGTAGGTCTGGGACAGTGCTTTATTGCCGGAATCTTCTGAGAATCCACTCGGATCCCTTTACTGGATACCATATGACTAAGAAAAGTAACATATTGTAACCAAAATTCACATTCACTGAACATAGCGAATAGATGGAGCTCTTTGATAGTTTACAAAACAACTCTCAGATGAGTCGCATGCTCCTCCTCACTCCGAGAACAAATGAAGATATCATCGATAAATATGATGACAAACAAGTTCAAATATTATTTGAACACCTTGTTCATTAAGTTCATGAAAGTTGCATGAGCATTTTTTAGTCCAAAAGACATAACTACAAATTCATAGTGACCATAAGGCTGTGTTTGGAATGTCACTATCTTTGACTCTTAGCTGATGATAGCCGGATCTCAGGTCTATCTTAGAAAAGGAACTAGTACCCTGAAGTTTGCAAAGAAAGTCATCAATCCTGGGAACACTTTTGGAAACTCATTTACTATAGGGGCTGACTCAAGAGTTGGGATTTTGAAGTTTGAATCCTTAACCCGAACAAGATGATAGATATACACTTTGGAAATCATTTTTCTGGCCTTAAGGTAAGAGATAAATTGACCTTTAAGCACTGAGCTACTACCCTTCAATTCTAAGACTGGCTCGTTTCGAAACTGAAATTGAATGATTCTAGTTCTACAATCGACTAACGAATAACAGGAATGTAAACAATCCATTTCTAGAATGATATCAAAATCTACCATTTCTAACTCTACAAGATGTGATGAGGTGACCTTCTGAGAGACTGTGACAGGGCAAATTCTGTATTCCCGTCTCGTTCTAACTGGGTCACCAACTAGAGTAGAGACTGAGAAGGGTTCTGAGAGAGTTTATGGACTGACACCGAAGTTTACATCTATATAAGGAGTTACAAAATACAGTGTAACCCCTGGATCTAACAACTCATAAACATCAAAATAGAAGACTTGAAATCCTCCCACTGCTGGTACCAAGTGTAGGCCACTCCCTTCAACTAATAGGCAGCTAAATCTGCACCCTCAATGGAAGTGACACCCATGATGTATGTTACCTTATGCATGTCATCGATAAACCCTTGTGGATCCTCTTTTAACTTAAACTCATAAAACTCTTGAGGGTTCATCCAAGTTCCAGATTCTTGTTGCAGCAGTGTTAGTCTCCGATGGAGCAAGGGTCACAACCTGCTGATTGACCTAAGCAGTCATGTCCTGAGTAACCAGTTGGAAAGTAGCCCTAAACTCGGCATGCGTAACTTGCTCACTAATGAGTCTCTTGGAGTTGTTGGATAAATTCCTTGTGTTAACTCTTCTGGTGGCATTTTCCAAAATGTGAAGAGAAGGAGTTAGAAGGAAATTAAATAGAGTTTATACTTTATAGCATGAGTTGGAAAAGAAAAAAGGGAAGTCTTTCTTAAAACACCTTGTAGCCTCCCCCTCATAGATGTGGTGCACTTCACATCTATGAAAGAACTCTACATAGTGCAGCTTTTAGACATCCTAGGACTCTTGAACCAAATTCTTTGATACCAAGTTTGTCACCCCCCGAGACTACCCCCTTGACGTAACACAGGACCTAGGATCACGAGTGACCCCATACTAACTCTATGTCTCGCATATCATAAGCATACTGAAAATTAAATAAGTAAAACATGAACTATTCGGAAGCTAAAAATAGTGGATATCTAAAAATAGGGAACAAAACCCAAATAGTTTGAATATATAAAACGTACTAAAAGTTTAGTGATAACTGATAACCACTTAACAACTCAAGCTGAATCTCTTACTATGTTTGAAAAAACCTCTAACTGAGTTGAGTTGCTGGGACATGCCCCAACTAATTCTAACAAAACTGAAAACTAAAGTCAAAGACTGAAATGGAAACCATGTCTATTGTCATCGAAGTATGAGGACTCACCACTAGAGTTGTTGGATGCGGATCGAGAATCGATCTAAGCATTATCTTGATGTTGAGTACCTAAACCTACCTCATGAAAGGATGTAGCGAAGAGTATGCATCATTACTTGGAATGTACTGAGCATGCAGGATATATATACTAAGTTGAACAAATATATGTAAGTTGAACAAAGCATAACTGAGAAATGATGTAATCTGAGTAGAGATATGGATACTGAAATATAACTCAAAAACTAAACTGAATGCAATGACCAAGTACTAATCATGAAAATATCATACTGAAATGTATACTGGTATAAATGCTAAAAACCTGGTCAATGCACTAACAGTCTGACTGTGAGAGCTACTATTAACGACATAAACCACGTGAGCTAAACGTGGAGTTTGATATATACGCCCAATCGAAAGAACCCAATATACCTTGCCAGGGGTATAAAGGCATGACTGGTGTGATCACTAAATCTGATGCCTAACATAGGGGACTTATAATCCTGCGGGGGCACGTAGTTATGGGACTATAAGCGTACATTGAACCCTAGTCAAACTCGGTGATAGGTCTACTACCAACTAAATATGTATATGATTGAAATGTAACTGAAATACTGAATAGCTCAAAATACTGACATGCAATCTGATAATGTGACATTCGATATCTGGAGCATGATTTTCTGTTTAACTGAACTAGCAAGTATAATTTATCAACTAAGAAAATTTATACTCACTAGGGTTCTGATTTCCATACAAGGAATTAAGCAAACTTTCCAAGAAACAAGCCATTTCTTTTTAGGATACTACATCAACTAAATAACTTTAAACGTCCAAGGTTTTAGAAACCCTAGGTCTAAACAAGATATGAAGAATCAAGGAACTAACTGAATTCTAGGGACCTAGTGGATGAATGGAACCCACTAGTGAAATCCCACATACCTGTTGATGAAATCTACGGAAAAAATCCTTTGGATTTTGGGGCTGAACTTTTAACAACATTGTTTCTTGTTCTTGGGAGGTTTGGTCGACTTTTCCTATTCTTTTTGCTCCAAGTTTTGATGATTTTTTGGAGAATGAGGGTTTTGGGTAATTTCTGACTAGGTTATTAGGCTTAGACTGAGTAAAACATCTTAGTTTAGGCATTAAGTGACGTAGTTTAGGGGCCCAACTGGGCTTTACTACAAAAGCATAATGTTTTACTCCGAGCTTGGATTTTAGAAAACTCTGGCATTGGAAAGAGGATTCAATTATCTTTCATTTGATATATTATGGGCCACCTAATTAATTTTGTGCTAAAAGATATGACCATTTGAAATTGATCTAATAACAATTTTCCTCTAAATGGCTGATGGCCCTCACCTACGGTCCGTAGGTCCAACCACGGACCGTAATAGTTGACCGTGGGTGGGATCAGATACCATTAAAATTTGGACCCCAATGAAAGACCCAACCTACGATTTGTCGGTCCATCGACGGACCGTGGACCACGACCAAGAAAACTATTGTAAATAAGGTAATAGTTTCCCAAATATATACATCTTCCTAAAATAGTACGCCCTTACTAAATCTCCTAATACTCCCCCTCAAGTTAGAGCATGAAGATCACAAATGCCCAACTTGTGAAGTAGATACAAGAATTGTTGTTTCCCTAGAGCCTTGGTAAATATGTCTGCTAGTTGTTGAGAAGTGTGCACATGATATGCAATTATGTGACCAACTGCTATTTCATCACGAACAAAGTGGCACATGAGATCTCAATATGCTTTGTACGCTCATGAAAAACTGGATTTGCAGATATATGAAGAGCACCTTGACTATCACAATACAAATGAATAGAATCCTTGTGAAAGATGCCAAAGGATCGTAACAAAGCCTTGAGCCATTTCAACTCACACAACGTCACAACCATAGAACGATATTCCGCTTCGGCCGAAGAACGAGAGACAATATGCTGCCTTTTAGTTTTCCATGAAATAGTTGAATTCCCCAACAAAATAAAATAAACAGTTATAGAGTGTCGTGTCACCGGAAAACTTGCATAATCAGAATCACAATATGCATTCAAGAGCAAGTTGCTATCAGCTCGTAAGAAAACTCCCTGACCTGGATTTGAGTAAATGGCCAAAAAAATCCCTCAATTATAATGCAAACATAAACTAAATTCTTATATTATAACAATGAATAAATAACATCCTTGAACTATCTTAGAAATTACAAGTTACATCCCTCTCTTAGTTTTCTGTCAAAAACTAACAGCTTCAAACAGAAAATATGTCATGCACGTGACTTATCCCTACAAATCTACCATTATTGTCCCCTCTCCCTAGCTTCTTTAGCAAAACGAGAAAACATAAACTTACATTTCTTTCATTTTTATCATTTGGAAAAATATTGAAAAGAAAAAGTGGAAGATAAATACTCCACCCATACCTTGCTTTCCAATAGCTCTAATTTAGCTATAAGGAATAGGTGTTTGGTGAGGTTAATTTAAGGAATGTTCTTCTCCTTAAAAAAAATTATATAGCTTTCTCATCTTTATTATTTCAATTTTAATGTTTAGATAAAATATATATAATATCGTATCTAAATGAGAGACATAATTTGTCTTTTAATAACAATCTATATCTATCTATCTATATTACCTTAAATGCATGAACTCCTAACTTGAATGTTAAATTACTATAATATCCCTAACCTAGGTTATGACTTTTTCGATGAGTCGTGACTTTTACGATAAGTTGTGACTGTTTTCAAAGGGTTGTGATTTTTTGATGAGTTGTGACTTTTCCAAAGAATTGTGACTTTTTCAATAAGTTGTGACTTTTCCAAAGGGATGTGACTTCTAGGAAAGTTCACTTTGTTGATGAGTTGTGACTTTTCCGATAAGTTGTAACTTTTTTCAAAGGATTGTGATTTGTCGGTGAGTTGTGACTTTTCCAAAGAGTTGTGACTTTTTCCAAAGGGTTGTGACTTCTCTGAAATGTCATGCTTTTCAGATAAGACACAAAAAACACTTGTTCTTATAACTCTTTGTTGACTATAAATAGAGGGGCGTCATAAATTTTTTTAATCTCCTACTCTTCTTCTTGCATTTTAATTTTTTTGTGTGATTTTTATTGTTGAGTGAGTTCGAAGTTTAGCGGAATATGAGGTACCACTATTTTGATGAAGTAAATCGTTCTATCCTAAGAAGGTAAATTTCATAACCTCAATTACTTGAGGAAAATAATTTTGATGATATAATAATCATTTTTTGCATAATATATACATTAGTATGTAATGTTCCAATATATGAAGTTAACATGATGTAGTCTAAATTCATTTGTTTTTGTTAACAATTTCTCTTGTCATGTAAATATATGCATCTGAATATCTTTTTCAAAAATTATTAAACTTCTCAGGAGTGAAAATATGTGAATATATATGAATCATTTAAAAATTTATCAATTACGAAATAAATTTTATATTCAGTAATATGGAATAAACATTTTCATTTCGTCCCTACACTATATTAAAATCTAATAACTATAAGAAAAAATAGTAACATTAATAAACAGTCCTATTTATTTATGTACATATCAAAATTTATTAGAAATACATCTATTGCACATTAATCATTTAGTTATAACATTATAAAATATCTTAGTTATTACTAATTATTGCAAACAATATTCACACTCTTTAACATTCTTTACTTATAATATTATGAATTCTCATAGTTATTACATTAATTATTTATATCTTTCATATTTTCTTGTATTACCTTTTGACCAATAAATTTTCATATTATTACACCGCCCCTATATATGTGATAACAAGATGTTGTTATTTTTCCTGAGATGAATCATGCTTGATAGAATAAATTGAAAATCGTTTATAAGAACATGAACTACATATTTGTTGGGTGTAAGATAAACATGTGATTATATATATGATTTCACATATAGAATATATTGTTTAATTTTAATTTTTAGATTTTTTGGTAAAACAAAGGAAACCTTTCTCAGTTAATTATGGACAGTCAAATAACTATCTTTGGTTTATGTATACAGTCAATCGAGAAGTCAAATATGAGAGCTAACAACAAGAACGCCATTTATTATGTTATAACTTATAAAATAAAAATTAATATACAAAGATTAGTTCTAAAAAAATGTAGTTGTTCTCTTCATATGTTCATATGACATATAAAAAGTTTAACATGGAATACATGTGCCAAGCACATCTGGTTAGATTACAAGAAAACAACACAACAAATATCATCTATAAGGTAATATTACTGAGATACGACTAATTACATGATTGAACCTCATCAAATTGAAATAAATATATGCATTATTGCATTTAACTAATACAATTTTTGATTGACCATCTTCATAGATTCGTATTCATATATATGACGATTCACATTGAACATTCACAAAAGAATCAACAATATTATTTTGTGCAAAGTTTATTATTCAAATCTTCACTTAAATAAGCAATATTATTTACTATAACATATATTTTCTGAGCTGGTAATCACGTGCAACACACGTGTCAAAAAACTAGTTTTATATATATATATAATGTAATTCTATAAGTGGGTATGAGAAGGGTGATGTGTACATAGTCTTACTCTTATATTGTGAAGATTTTATAATTAATAGTCTACATCGTGTATAAATGAGATACATAATTCATCTTTTACCTTTATAACTTGAAGACTTTTATATATAATTAATAGTTACTCATTTGAAATTTATAAAACAATTTAAAGATTACTAATAGATCAATAAATTACATGTTGAAATAACAAACATATACATATCCTTATTAATTTTGGGTAAGAATATTATTGTACTAATTTTTATTTCTACAACTGAACAATAATTTATTGATTTGATATTATGAATTGTTGTATCGTTTTATCGTTAAGAATCCAAATGGTGGCCGTTTGGTAAGGGATAGTTGTGAGCTTCTGCTTGAAGCTGTTATTTCTTAGCATAAATAATGGAGGGACGTAATATGCAAGATTTTAGATAGTTTAGGAATTATTTTTGTTTATTATGATAGGAAAAGGATGTAGTTTAAGAGTTGGGTATAATTGAGGGATGTTTAGGGCCCAAAACTCCCTGGATTTCCCTTCAAATATCTCAGTACATGAAGTGCTTCCTCCCAATGTTTCTCCTTATAAAGATGCATTAACTTAGACATTATGTTAACTGAATATACAATTCAGGACTAGTGATGGTCAAATAAATCAGTCGATCGATCAATCGCCTATATTTTTCAGGTTCAACAAAATCATTATTGTTGTCCAATGCAAGTTTGTGAGTTTGCTCAATAGGAAAACTTGCAGGTTTGGCACGAAGAAGACCTGATTCACTCAAGATATCGAAGGCATATTTTCTTTGACAAAGAAATAGACCACTTGGACTTCTCAGCACTTCTATTCCGAAAAAATATTATAATGGCCCAAGATCTTTCATGTGGAAATACTGATGCAAATATTATTTGAAGCGAACAATAGAACTAGAATCGTCTCCTGCAATGATTATATCGTCGACATAGACAAAACATGTAATGACAAACCATTCTTTATATTTGAAAATAAATAATAATCTGCATATGATTGCACAAAACCAAATGTCTTTAAAGCAGCAGCGAGTTTGGCAAACCAATTTCTTGGAGCTTATCGCAGTCCATATAAAGATTTGCAAAGACGACACATTTTCTCTTGAGTCGAGGTTTCCAATCTAGGTGGAAGTTGCATATAAACTTCTTCATCTAAATCACCATGCAAGAATGCATTATGAACATCCATTTGATGTAACTCCCAATTTCTATCTACAACAATGGCGAGGAAAACTCGTATAGTTACCATTTTTACCACTAGAGCGAAGTTTCTTTATAATCAATGATGGCCACCTGTTTGTTGCCAAGAACCACAAGCCGAGCCTTATACCGTTTAACTGTACCATCAAAATTGTATTAAATTTTATATACCCATTTTCATCCGATAATCTTCTTACCTGGAGGAAGAAACTCTAATGTCCATGTATCATTCGTTTCCAATGCATCGAGTTCTTCTTTCATAGCACGTCGCCAAAGAGGGTCATGTACAACATCACTAAACTTTGTGGGTTCAGTACCTGCAGTCACGGCTGCCAAAAACCTCTTGTGCCTATAAGAAAAATTATTGCAAGTCACATAGTTAGCTATAGGATACGTCGTACCTGAGGACCGTAAATTAGTGGGTGACAAGCATTGCGTTGAGGTATTTGTGCACCTAGTAACATGACATTGAGTTGTAGAACAAACATAATTGTTTAATCTACTGGAAACTTTACGTTGCTGACGTCCCCGACGAAGAGCATCACCCACAATAGTAGAAGTTTCTGTAACTATAATAGCAGAACCTGTGTTTATATTTTCCTCCTAAGTTGGATCGGGCGAAGCAATCTCTGTGCTATTATCTTCTTCGATGTTGTGCTTAGTATCAACTCTCCCCCTTAATTCAATAAAGGTTGAGTGATCATGTTGCATAGTAGGAGTAAACAACGAAGTAGTAGTCTCGCAAGCAGTAACTGAACTTGCATAAGGAACAATTTTTTCATCAAACGTGACATCATGAGACACAAAAAGATCTCCAGTTTCCAAATCATAGACAAACCATCCTTTTTTTCCAAAAGGATATCCAAGAAAAATACATCGACGACTGATGAGTCCAGGATTTGGACTCATTTAGGGCTTTGTTTATATAGATTTAGTGTCCTCAAATGCTTATTTTGTGCCAATAACTAATGTTAAATCCTTGATTTTCAGGAATATGGATTGAGGAACAAAGCAAGGACACTAAAAGGTAGAAAGGAACAAAACAGGCTGAAGAAATGAAGATGGGCGAGCCTGAGGATCACAAAGAGCATTCGGTGTGTCGCCGAGTGGCTTCTCATACCGCCTAAAGATCGAGTGTGCCAAGCCCTGAAGGAAAGAACGGAGTTGGTGATGAAAATGAGCAGTCGGCGGATCGCCGAGTGATTCTGCGAAGCCAAGATTGATCGCCCAAAGTTACAGACCCTGAGGATTCTGAATGCCAAAGCAGAAGGGTGATGGAAGAGACCAAAGGGCGGCTCCCCGAGTGGTTCGGCGAGTCTGACTTACTTCACCGAATGAACTTTTGTAGCTTATTTTTGGCGACTATAGATACATTTTTGAACATTTAGTTTAGTATCTGATCTTTTATCAAATATTTTAGGGAGAAATCTTTTGAGTGTGAGAGATAATTTTTTCTTGGCTTTGAAGGATTGAAGAAATTCACTTTTGAGAAATTTGAAGTGGGTCTTTGAGATTTATCAAATTGGACCATTGTAAAGACGAAATCACTCTTACCCAGTTGATGGTTAATCAATTTGGTAACTGTTCTTACATTTTTATAATGTCTAGATAAAACCCCAATTATTGGGGTGCGATTATGTGATTATGGGTTGATTCAGCGTATGGGTATTGCTAATTATTAGTTTAAATGCTATTTAAAAGTGATTTTAATCATTAATAGTGGTTTACTTTAAGAATTGTAGTTGCAAATGCAGCTCTTCCTTTGTGTTCTGGCTTGCGAGAGAGAGAGGTTTTAGAACTAAGGTTTTTGATTGATAGTTTGTGGGTATTGGGCTGACCTGGGTTCAGCTAGAGAGAGTGAATCCTAAAACCAATCCCACACATTCAGCTCGAGAGAGTGAATGGATTAAGGTGTGCGCTACTCTTATTTTGCATGGTTGTTGATGTTCGAGAGAAATCACTTGATTCGGGGTAAATTGTTCGAGAGAAAATTCACCTCCCCTATAGACTAGGCTACTCAATAATATCTAGCTATTTACTAATAGTTGCAATTACCCATATGTCTACATTGACTATAATCGATCACATCCCAAAAATCCGTCTCTCTATTGTTAATTCTTATTATTTGTGACTGCTATTTGTAGTTGATAATCAAAACCAAAACCCCCATTTGACATTCGTGTCACCCCTTGATTTGAATGATGTCATTATTCGATAATTTTTATTCCTATGACTGATTTTATCGCATTTATACTTCTCAATTGAATCTGAACCACGTGCCGCTCCCTGTGGGATTCGACCCCAGCTCATTTAGTTGGGTTTTATACTGATTTATGATCGTTGAACACCTAGAATTGGATGAGGTGTGCTTGAAACATTAAATCAAAATGACTCCTAGAGCTAAACTTATCTTTATCACGAGACTTACAATGAGAAAAACAAAGACATCCAAATACTTTCAGAGGCTTATATGAAGGTTCTTTTACAAAGAGTATTTCATAAGGAGTCTTTCCATTCAATATAAAAGTAGAAGTTCAATTAATAATATACACTGCAGTCAAGAAACATTCTCCCCAAAATGAGATTGGCAAATTAGCTTGGAAACGGAGTGCACGTGCCACATTCAAAATATGGCGAAGCTTCCGTTCCACTCGTCCATTTTTCTGAGGAGTATCAACACAAGTTGTTTGATGCAGTATGCCCTTCTATGCATAGAAAGAATGAAGACAAGTGAATTCCTTACCATTATCACTTCTAAGAAGTTTCACCCTTTGTCCAAATTGAGTAATAACCAAGGAACAAAATTATTTTATGTTGTGCTTAACTTTACTTTTCTCAGCCATTAAGTAGACCCATAGACCACGAGAAAAATCATCCAAAATAGTAAGAAAATACATTGTACCATAAGAAGAAGGAATGTGATAAGGCGCCCATACATCACCATGAATCAATTCAATAAATCAACACTTTTATTCAAATTATTAGAAAAACTTTCTCGTGTTTGTTTTGCTGTTAAACAGATACTACATAACTCATCTACTCTATTGCGACTATTAATTCCAGGAAGAAGAGAAACTATTTTATTTGATGGATGACCAAGCCGATGATGCCATAAGTCAAAATAATCCACCTTATGAGTGTTATTTGCTTCTCCTTGTGCCTTGAAATAATATACCCCATCGCATTTTTCACCCACACCAATCACTGTTCTCAAAGTGCGGTCCTGTATCACACAAAGCTTATCAGAAAATATGACAAAACAATTATTTTCAATCATTATCTTAGACACATAAATTAAATTGCATTTTAACTGAGGTACATAAAGAACATTGTGTTGTTTCATTTTATATGTGAGTATAACAGTTCCCATCCTCGAAAGCAACAGTCGTGGAACCATTTGGAAGGCTAAACAATTAGTGTGGCACATCACATAAATCATTTTATAATTGAGTGTCGTCACTCATAAGGTGAGATGCCCCTGTTTCGACAATCCAGCGAATTCCAAGAACATTACCTGCCAATTTTTCATAGTTCTTATTGTGGGACTTAAGCATAGATAAAAGCGCACTCCATTGGTCATTAGATAACCTCGTCCAAGCATTTACATATTCCTTTGTCCTACCATTTGATCTGGTTGCTTGCGCAACATAGACAACTGTTGCAACTCCACGTCTAGTGCCACTTCATCCAATATCACCAATGTTTCCAGATCATCCACCACGACCAAGTCCATTATTATTTCCTCCTCTTCGTCTGGTATCCCACCATGTATATCCAATTTACAAAAAACATTTTTTTCTTTCATGATTAAATTTTCCACATTTAGCACATAGTGGTTTGTTTGAGTCATTAGATGGTATGCCCCTGTAGTTAATGCGAGCAGTAGATGAGGAATGCACAACAAAGGTCACAACATCTGAGCGATCCTCCTTAACTCGAGCAAGGCTTCGATGCCTCTCCTCTTGTAGAATCATGGCATAAACTCTATTTAACATGAGAAGAGGTTCCGTGCTCAATATGTTAGTACGTGTAGTCCCGAACACCTCATAATCAAGTCCCATCAAGAATTGATGACTTTTCTCATTTTCTCGTTCTTGTGCAAGTTCCTTAGCTGCCCCACATGTACACCCAATGCATATGGATATAGGATTTTTTGTATAGCCAACAAGTTCCTCCCATTCGCTTTTCAGTTTACCATAATATGCAGCAACAGTTTGTGCTCCTTGTTTACAGGATGCAAGTTCTCTTTTCAATTGGTGTATTCTCATGTCATTACCAACTAAAAATCATTTGCGCCAGTCTTCCCACAATTCTTTAATGGTTTACATATAGGAAATCGTTGAATGAAGTGATGGATCTATGGTTTTGAAGACCCAGGCAACCAACATTGAATTAACGGCATACCAATCATCAAGTTAAAATCCTTCTTCCTAAGGTTGTGTAATTACTCCATCAATAAAACCCAATTTATTTTGGCTCTGAAGGCATTTCTCACCACCTTAGCCCATTCGTTATAGTTGTCATCATTCAGAACCACAGGAGTTATACATATTCATGTGTGATCTGCTGAAAGCAAGAAATATGGAGAAGTTGGATCGTTCATGGGAGTTTTGCTTCTTCCAGATCCTGTGACTCCGTCTTTGTTTTTATTCTTATCGTCGCTAACCATCTCCCAATTTTTTCCTGGGTTATGTCCCTGATACCATGTAATATTTTATAGAAGATGACAATGCTTACGTTTCTCATTATTGCATAGGTTGTAGCCAAAGTTATATACAAATCCCTAAACCTTGCTAACCAAGAAAACTATTGTAAATAAGGTGATAGTCTTCTTAATATATACATCTTCCTAAAATAGTACACTCTTACTGAATCTCCTAATAAGATCATGCAACAAACAACACAAAATCACCTTAAATGGAGCTTGGGCAATCCTTTGGAAGGAAAATATTACCTCCAAAAACACCCTCTCTACCCTCTGTCGAAGACCTCAACTGCAATAATGATCAATCTTGTCCTCACAATATACCTAGAGAAATGACACAACACCAAACTCTATGGGCAATCATTCAATCCAAAACAAGGTGAAAAACTAGATCAACAGATGTGTACGTACATCCCAAAAATACACCAGTCCTTATTTGAATATTACCAATAGTTTACACCAAAAAGAAGGTAATGAATAAAACATAAACAACAACAAATCTTTTCTGAATTCTATCCCAAATATTTGCATTTATATAAATAAATATAGCAATATCTAGTATTGTCTTCAGTAAGAGTTATGAAATATATGTTCCACCACGAGATGGTATTATTTTCATGTGTGAATTAAATCTAAAGGATTTGAATTTCTTTCAACTAACATATAAGGTTTTTTAACATACTTTCATTTCATACATATTTGAAATTTGGATTTATCACATTTAAACTTCGACAATACCTCTAAGTTAATCATTATTCATAATGTTTTGAAGTTGAGGTTACCTAAACGTGAATGTCATAAAGAATTTGATTCAACAAAATAAGAACAAACTTCACCTTTATTCATTTCAATTGGTATTATATTGAGTTTTAAAAGACCCTCAATTAGGTAATTTTTCCTACATACGTTTCATTTTTGATAATTACAACTTTTTGAGAAACAAAAATGCACTTAAACTTGTTTTTAATGAGAAGTGTCGTAAAAATTAAATTCTTGCAAATTTCTGAAACATGGATCGGAGAACATTATTACGAAACATATTTTTCAGAAGTCATCTTTAGAAATATCTTTCCAACTCCTTTGATTTTAGCAGTGAAGCAGTTTCTAGTGAAGATAGTGTCATCTAGACCTGATGCAACAAAAAACCCTTTGTTCGCACAAACATGATTAGTGGCTCCTGAATCAATCCATCATTCCTTAAAATTTACAACCAAGATACTCTAAAAGCATGGCACCCAATTTCTCCATTTCTTCATTCATTCAATAATGTTCTCTTCTCTCAATTTCTTGTCATTATTTAGAGCATAACATGCCATATATGTATATCAAGATGTTTTTATAGAAGGAAAGTTATTTTATTGAAGTGGCATAGAAATTCCACTAACATATGTCTTCATTGAGATGACTAGAGAGGATATTTATTACTCCTCGGTGCTCTAAGTTGATAGCTTAGTGCAATGCAAGAAGTCTAGGATAGGAAAGAAAGATCAGATGAGTTAGGGTGAGTCCTAGATCAATTTTGTTGGCTAAGTAACGAAGGCAAGTGACTACTTTCCAAATAGATGGCCCGACTTGGGCTTAAGACATATTTACTAAGACAAGAAATTTATGATAACTTGGTTGATGGATTATTCTCCAAATCTGAAGGTGAATGGGTGCGTATATATGTACTAGTGGTCAAGCTTCTCAAAAGTTACCCTCCTGCAACTACCAAGAACAAGTACTTGTGCATCATCACCCTACATGCATTCTTCTTGGGCTTTGGGGAGGGGAGACGATTGAATTACGGAAACATGGTCATCATTTAGTCTATTATGATGCTCGACTTGCCGTGTGGATGTAACATGTTGTATCTGAAAGAGGGCAAACTGAAGCTTTCCAAGTGCTGCAGGAGCCAAACCACACCGGCCACCCACGGTCTGTTTAAGGGACCACGAACCGTCGGTGTGGTCCGGCGTTGGCCTGCAAAGAACTAGTTTAGGAGCCAAGAACCACGGCCTGACCAACGGAATGTTTGTCAGACCACAGTCCGTGGAAGGGGCTCGTGGTTCAAAGCCCTAAAATCATGGTCTCTAACCACCAAACCACGAGTGTACATGATGAACTGTAGGTCCATCCACGATCCGTGGATAGTGGTGTCGTGGGTCACTGATTGGCAGTTGGGTCTTTTCCTAATTAATTAGTTCCTATACTATGTCGTTTTGCCTACATTTAGAATCCCTATACAAACCTTTTAACCCCCAAATTCACCCTATTTACTCATTCTTCCAAATTCCCAAAAGAAAATCAATTTCTCTCAAATATTCTCTCTCTAGAAATTAAACTTGAAGAAGAAGAAGGATTCACCTAGGGTTTCAAGCTAAGGTTCCAATTTCTCCATTGAAGGATAGCATTTGGAGTTAAGGTATGATAGTTTTCATCTATAGATTACTTTCATCCACAAAGCCCCTAAATCTCTCTATTTCAAATGGTAGAATTCCCAATTGAGTAAGGGTTTTCTTCAATTAGCATTGGTTCTAATCATTATTGATTTAAATGCTTTAATTACGATCTTCTAAGTATGAATTGATGAATTGCAATGCTTTCATGATGAATTCCCGTATGAACCCATGTGATACCTATGGTTTTAAGTTATGAACTATATGTTAAGGGATTTTGATCTTCAAGGAACAATTTTTCGAAATTTAGCATGTATTACTAGTTTTACATGAAGTTATGATGAAATCCATATCGAACCCATGTTTTCTAAGAGTTGATGATTGTAATTTGGTTTTGACCTCAAGGAGGTAAATTATGGACTTGTGCATTTTTTTTATGAAATCTATGCAAATGTTTTAGGGTGCTTTGAGAGTAAAGTACAAATTATGATGATGTTGTGTTGTGAAAGGCTATTCTCACTAAAACAGATACTAGCATGATGTGAAATGTTTTGTCACATAGAAAGGATTCATAGGTTGAAAGGAGTTCTCACCTAATTGAATCAAAGATTAGGAGTTATCTTAGTGAAACAAGAATGGATCGGTAGGCCAAGGGCACCCTTTTATTAGTAATAAAGTCAAGTAAGAAATGACTATTCCGTGGGAATGTATGCTTAGCACCAAGTGGATATTGACAATGAGATGAAAGCTCTCCCGTAGTAGAGGCCAGGTTTCCAAAGAAATCTCATGAGATGGAATCTCACATGTCGAAGAGGCCGGGTTTCTAGTAGCAATCTCCTTATCCCATAACCATGTGCCCACACAGGTTGATTAGCTAGTAGATCCACTTAAGCTAGAAGTTCAAGGTTCTATCTTAGGCAAGTAGAACACCTCTTTTCAGTGTGGGGTAGACACCAGATTCCATGTTATAGCTCACATGGTCTCATGTCGGTTAAGGCTAATTCACCATAAGTAATAATGAACTAAGGTTACTCAAGGAGTATCACATATGAGTTTAAATATGTTAAAGAAGAAGCTAGCTTGCGTTGACCATGATTTATGACTTATGTTTTATAACTCTTTCATATGATGTTTTAAATTGGTCAATTGCATGTCATAAAATTAAATGTCCCTTTTAGAATGTTTTTAAATGTTTTTATGCATGTCTATCATACTTGGTACATTGTTTTGTACTACCACATACTCTTGCCTACATTTTTCCCAAATGTAGGGTCTGATACTCATGGTGGTCAGTTGCATGGCTTAAGCTTGGATTTGATTATTTCCCGAGCTTGGTAAGACCTCATGGTTCGAGGATGGATTTCCTATGTTTTGTTTCTTTCATGTATTTCTATTTTGAACATGATGTATGGGCTAGGCCTAATTTCATTCAATTGTAATAGATGGCTATATTGAGACAAAGTCTGTAGACATCCGCTTTAATTTTATAAAATGTTTTAGACTTGAAATGTTTTTTACTCTGATTGTTTAATTCTTATGTTATGAGATCTAAGTGGTTTGTATGGAGTCCTTTGAGTTTATATACGCCATATTACATCTAGGGTGTACCCCTTGGTCGTGGCAAACTTGGTAATCAGAGCACAAGGTTTAGAATGGTCCTAGGATGTCTCATAAACCACGTCTAGTAGATTCTTGTTCATGAGTGTGAAGCGCGCAACATTTATGAATGAAAGGCTACAAGATGATTAGGAAACTTCACTTCTCTCATTACTCTTGAGTTATGCGATAGAGTTTAACTCTATAAAGTCTCTCTCCTAATCCTTATCTTATGTTTTTTAGGATATGGCTACCCGAAGAGCTTACGCTAGAAGGAATGCGAGAGAGAATTGGGAAAAAGAAGCTCCTCCCCAAGCTCCTCAAGTTCTGGTCGATCCTTTGGCCAAGCATGTTTCTAATACGGACTTTAGGGAGGCTTTTCAAGTGTTGTATCAAGCGGTTACAACCCAAGACAATAAGGAGTTTGTTGTTCCCGTAAGCTCAAATGTGAATTCAGCGGCTTCAAGAGTGAGGGACTTAACAAGGATGAACCATCCGAGTTTCACGGTTCTAAGGTTGAGGATAATCCTCAAGAGTTTATCGATGAGGTCTATATGATTTTGATGATCATTGAAGTTACACCGTTGGAAAAGGCAGAGTTGGCCACTTATCAATTCAAAGGTGTGGCTCAAGTTTGTTATAACCAATGGAAAGAAGGGAGACCGAAAGATGCAGGTCCTCTTGATTGGGAAAAGTTTAAGGCGGTGTTTCTTGATGGATACTTTCCCCTTAAGATTAGGGAAGCTATGGTACTTGAATTCATTTACCTTCGACAAGGGGGTATGAGTGTGAGGGAATATGCTCTAAAGTTCACTCAATTGTCTAAGTATGCTCCATCAATTGTTGAAGATTCAAGGGCTAGATTGACTAAGTTTGTATCGGGTTATCTGAAATGGTGGTTAAAGATTTCCGAACCGCAATGCTTATTCATGATATGCACATCTCTCGTCTCATGATAGATTCACAACAAATTGAGGAGGAGAAACTCAAGGAAAAGTCTAGAGAGGATAAAAAGGCTAAGACCGGTGATGGTAATTTCTCTAACACAATGTCAGATGGACAAGGTCGTCCAAGATTCTGACAAAGGTTTCCCGATCAAGGTTCCTCCAATGCTCCTCCAAAGTTCAACGAAGATAGGGTGTGTAACCCTAAGCCTCAAGGAAGTAATGGTAGTGGATCTTTATTGCTTAGGTCCAATTGCACCAACTGTGGAAGGAAGCACGATGGTAAGTGCCTAGTCGGCACAGATGGTTGTTTTAGTTGTGGATAGAGAGGTCACAAAATGAGGGATTACCCAATGCTTATGGCTAAGGGAAGAGAGGGCAAGCAAGCTACTCTTAGTGGTTCGGGTTCAATGCTCCTGAGCAAAACCGCTTTTATGCCCTTCAGACTAAAGTTGAACAAAAGAGTTCTCCGAATGTGGTTACCGGTATGTTGGAAGTTTTCCAACTTGATGTTTGTGCTTTACTTGATCCCGGTGCTACCTTGTCTTTTGTGTTGTTAGAACCTTTTTTTATCTCTACTCCTGTTGGTGATTTTGTGGTGGCTAAAAGGGTCTATAGAAAGTGTCTTGTTCCCTTGTCCCATAGAGTTACTCTTGTTGAATTGGTAGAGCTTGGCATGTTAGATTCTTATGTTATCTTGTGTATGGATTGGTTGCACTCAGTCTATACTTCTATTGATTGTAGAACTCGTGTAGTCAAGTTTCAGTTCCCAAATGAGCCTATCCTAGAGTGGAAGGGGGGGGGGGGAATTCTATGCCTAAGGGTCAGTTTGTTTTTTATTTTAAAGCTAGAAAGATGATCTCTAAGGGTTGCTTTTACCATTAAGTAAGGGTGAGGGATGCAAATTCTGAAACCCCTTCTCTTGAGTTGGTCCACGTTGTAAGTGAATTTTTGGAAGTGTTCTAGATGTCTTACCCGATGTTCCTCCCTAGCGGAAAATAGACTTGGGTATTGACCTTCTCCCAGGTATGCAACCTATCTCTATTGATCCTTATCGTATGGCTCCGGCAAAGCTTAAGGAGTTGAAAGAACAGTTGAAGGATTTGTTGGATAGGGTTTCATCCGACCAAGTGTCTCTCCATGGGATGCTCTAGTTTGGTTCGTTAGAAAGAAGGATGGTCCTCTTCGTATGCTCATTGATTATAGACATTTGAACAAGGTGTTGGTTGCACTCAGTCTATACTTCTATTGATTGTAGAACTCGTGTAGTCAAGTTTCAGTTCCCAAATGAGCCTATCCTAGAGTGGAAGGGGGGGGGG
>JAJONZ010023124.1:0-22927 GCA_029582445.1 Solanum paucissectum
GGATCACGACCATCACCACGACCCGTTGTCTTGACAAAAGATTGTGGGAGGTCTCGTGGTCATGCCTTAGGTTTGTGGAGGGAAAGGCTCAAAATCCTAGCTACTGGTCCAAGACCATGAGCAGGACCACATTCAGTGGTGAGGACCACGACCCGTGGTGCCTCTCGTGAAGCTTGGACAGTAGGCTGCCAAGTGGAGGACTTAATAGGAAATTCCAAACGTGGGAGTTATTGGATGGGGTCATTTTACCTAGTCTTAAAACCCCTATATAGGATATTATAATGTTTTAACCACCCATTTAAGTCACTTTATCACAAGACCCAATCAAATCCCCAAAATAGTCTTCTCTAAAATATTTCTCTCTATAGAAAACTCAAGACTTGAAGAAGAAGAAACAACTTGAAGCTTAGGTCAAGAACAAAACTCCATTGTTGAAATCTTGTGTTAAGGCTTTGAATTAAGGTATGTTAGCTTATTCATCTATGGGTTCTTCCACCCATAGAGCCCCCTTAGTTTTCCCCCAATTTTGAAGAAAAACCGAATCTAAGTTAGGGTTTCTTCCTATGTTGTGGGTAGTGATGGGTATGATTCCAATTGAGTGGATAATACCCAATTATGATTGGTTTAGAATCTAATTATGATATTATGATGAATTTATGTGATTTCTATGGCAAACCCTAGACTAATTGATGAAGTTGAATTATGTGGGTTATTGCCATGAAAAGTGAAATTGAAGGTTAGTAGGTGTTCTTCTAGAATCAATGCTTTGAGTAGTTATTTTATAAGGCTAGAAACATATATACATGGGTTGAATTAGAATAGAGCATATATGATGGACCATGATGAGTAATGATCTAGAATGGAGATATATGATGAATTACAATTAGAATTTCTTAAAGAAGTAGCTTGTGACTAGAATTTCTTAAAGAAGTAGCTTGTGACTAGAATGTCTTGAAATATGTATATAGAATGTGAAAGGTCTTCTCACACTAAAATAAATCAAAGAATGTTAGATTAGAATAGTTTGAAGTTGTGGCATATGTTCCCTTCATGTATGGCTTGTCTTGGTAAGACAAGACCAAGATTGGTAGCTTAGTGTTGAGGATCTATACTCTCCTAAGGGTAGCTTGAATTAGCATTGTAAAGTTCATGTCAAGGGTAGCTTGAGTTAGGGATATTCATGGTAGCCTCAGATTGAGGATTCATACTCTCCTAATGGTAGCTTGAACTAGCATTCTTAGAATGCCTTCAAGGGTAGCATGACTTGGTTAGGCCAAGACCATTTCATGGTAGCTTAGGATTGAGTACACATACTGTCCTAAGGGTAGCTTAGGATTGAGACATTATACTCCCCTAATGGTAGCTTACACTAACATCTTAGGGTGCTTGCAAGGGTAGCATGACTTAGTTGGGCTAAGACTATTTCATGGTAGCTAGGATGGAACCCTTGTCCCCTTCCTAGAATAGCTTGGGCTTTCATGATAGTGTGCCTTCCAAGGTAGCTAGTTTAGCATAATATAGTTATGGTAGTAAGATGAATAGCTTGGTCTAGCCTAATAGGGTGCCATTCTTTGGTAGTCTAGAATGATAAATGGCAATCATTTGACTATGATAGCCTAAATTAGTAATTAGTGTGGATAGTAGTATGGGATGCTATTCATACATTGCACAAGTATGACTTGAAGCTAATTATGATATGTTCTCTTATATAGTGTAGACTTAGCTTGGGTTGTTGCTATAGTTTCCTTCCAAGACATGATTGACTTAAGGTGATAATTCCCTTGTCTATATGAAGTAAGCTAAAGAATGGAACTAAGTGATTGGTAGGTATGCATATGGTGACTTCAAGGTCATGCTTAGTTTGTGGTATTATGGGATGCCATTTATGCATTGCACAAGTGTGATTTGAGGTTACTTAGGGGTATAGCACTCTTATGATATGAAGGTCTAAGAATCTTGTATGCATGTAGACTATGATTAATATTACCAAAAATGGATACTTAGCTTGGATGGTATTATGGGATGCTATTCATGCATTGCACAAGTATGATTTGAGGTTACTTGAGAATAGTCCTTTATGTTATGAATGACTAAGATTTGAGTAAGGCTTATATGATGTTTATAATGGAGACTTTGCTTATTATTATGATATTGTCTCTTATGCTTTTAGTTTATTGTTTTATGAAGTATTTCATATGATTTTGGATTATGTCTTATGTTGACTAACCCTTGTATTATACTCTTTTTATTATGCTAGCTAACATATTTAGTACATTTTGTACTAACGCATACTTCGCCTACATTCTCATCAAATGTAGGCTTGAAGATTGAGTTCTACTCTTGGAGATAAGTTTCTAGAAGTTACAAGGAGATGAAGATTTGGTCAGTTCTCATAGCTTCGAGGACAACACCCTTTATTTCCTTTTTGTCTTTTATTTCATGTTGAGACTATTGTATGGGCTGTGTGACAAGTGTTTTATTCAAGAGTTATATTAGATTGTTTGAGACAAAAGTGTAGTAAAGACTTCCGCTTGTATTTTATGAGAAGACTTTTATTGCATGGATAAAAAGTTTTTAAAATTTCTATACTTTTCTATTATCATATGTTATGATATGCTAAGGGCTTGTATGATACCCCTTCAAGGTCACGTACGCCATGTTACACCTAGGGTGTACCCTTGGGTCGTGACAATAGCGGTGTGTGAGTGAGGCCAAGGGGCTACTGAGGAAGTGAAGTCTCTAAAGGCCGCTATTACTGAGCTGAGGAATGATGTGGACCAGTTGAAGTCCAAAGATATGTCCATGATTTTGGGGATTGTGAAGATCCCCGACATGCCAGTTGATACAGATATGCCTCCGGCTACTACCTGAGATGAGGTTCGAGTTGAGAAGGTGGTTGTTTCTGAGTCCGAGGCTGAGACTGATGATGAACAACTTGATGTCGATGAGGAGGCTACTTATGAGGGCCTTACATCAGTTGAGGAGGTGATGGTAGATTCAGTCGTACAGATCTTATTGGCATACACACCCATGGTTGATCATAGTAGAGGTAGTAGTGCTGATGTTGCACCGGGCACTGATGCCTTAACAGACGGAGCGTCTGTGTAGATAGGACCTTTCTTTACCTCCCTCTCTGTCATTTTTATTGACTTTTTCATATTTTATTGCATTTGAGGACAACTTTCTTTTTATTCGTGGTGGTGTGAGGTATTTCCATACCTACCTCTTGTGATTATCTTTTGTATATATTATTGGGTTTTCGTGATTAAATTTTGTTTTGACATTGTTTTGTGGATGTTGGGGCTTAGGCTCCTTGTTTTAAATGCAAATGGTTTTTGACCCTTTTGGAAAAAAAATTCCACCTTTTGTTGTGTTTGATTGTGGTTGTTCTTGTGCAAATTTGAGTATCAATTATGATCAATACCGATGACTTGAATAGTGCTCTTAATCAAACAAAAATGAATGTGCGGCTACGATGAGGCAAAATAAAGTTGCATTGACAATATGTGAACTTTTTGCATCTCGTTGTGACTAGCCGATTATCGAATGAGTCTCTTGTCATAAACATTGCACACTAGCGAAAGTGTGGAGTCTTGTTTGATATTGGGGCCAATACCTTGTGTGATGAGCTTACCGTGAACCTTGTGTGATGACACCTAGAATTTGCCCCATTGGTCCGGTTGACTAAGTGATGCAAGCTCTTGAAATGATCTTAGGCATAAATTTTGAAGAGTGAAACAATTTGACAATATACCTCTTTTGTGGCCAACCTTGTGAGTGTGTGAACTTTGCTTGAACACCCTTTGAGCCTTATCCTTTTCTTTGAAGAAACTTGATGCAATTGTAACTCCTCTTTGTCCATTCACCCATAATCCTCATGAAGTGTGGTTTGTTTGAATAGCCAACTTAGGCCAAAAACCTAAGTCGGGGGTGTGGTGAAAAGAGAAGGTAAATCAAGAAGTGCAAAAAAGTTTATCCATGGTTTTTGAAAAAGATGGAACCCCTCCATACAATAAAAAAAGAAAAACGAAAAGAAGAATGAAAAAGAAAAAGAATGAAAAAGTTGTGAAATAAAGTTGTGAAAGTTGCAAAAGAATTGGGGTGTCAGGTATTCCATGAGAAGTGAATAATGGGGTGAATTTTGAGCATGAGTGAAAATGATGAAGAAAAGGAAAAAAAGTGATGTTCATACCACATTTCATGAGGATAGCAGCCATTGAGCCTAAATGACCATACCTTTACACTCAGCCCTGTTACAAGCCTTGAAAAGACCTTTTTGATCTTGAGTGAGCTGAAACAAATGTTGGCTGGAAAATAAGGGCAACCTATGGGTGAAGTCATGCATGTGTTCATCTTTTTGAGTGTGAGAGTTTTGTGTGATTCCGGAGCTATGAAGTGTTGAACAATTGTGTGTGAATATGGAATCATCTTTGTTGTGAGGGCATTTGAGTACCTTTGTTGAGCTTGAACTTGCACTTGAAACAAGTATTGTGAACTTGAGAGTCTTTGATAATGGTGCGTCATAACTTTAATCTTTGAGTGCATAATTAATCCTTGCATGAGTAAGTTGAGTCTTGTTGTGTGCATTCATGATTGAGTCTTTTGTAGCACTGTTTGAGAAATCCTTTTTGAACTGCTGAACTTGAATTTTACTTGAGGACAAGCAAAAGTTTAAGTTGGGGTGTTGATGAGTCCGAGATTTGGACTCATTTAGGGCTTTATTTATATAGATTTAGTGTCCTCAAATGCTTATTTTGTGCCAATAGCTGATGTAAAACCCTTGATTTCCAGGTATATGGATTGAGAAACAAAGAAAGGACACTGACTTACAAAAAGAAACGAAGCAAGCTGAAAGAATGAAGAAATGCAAGCCTGGTGATCTCCAAGTTTACTTGGCGAGTCACTGAATGGCTACTTGATCGCTTAAAGTTCCAGTGTGCCAAGCCCTGAAGGAAAGAACTAAGTTAGCTAGAGAAAGGAGTAGTCGCGGATCGGCGAGTGGTTCCGCGATGCAGTGTTGGATCGCCCAAAGTTACAGACCTTGAGGATGCTGAAGGCCAAGGCAGAAGGGTGATGGAAATGACCAAAAGGCGGATCGCCGAGTGGTTCGGCGAGCCCGACTTACTTCGCTGAGTAACTCTTCGCAGCATATTTTTGGCGACTATAAATACGTTTTTGAACATTTAGTTTAGTATTAATTACTCTTTAGAAGAGATTTTTATTAAGTTTTAAATTGTGAGACAAGTTTTCTCTAGTTTTCTTGAAGTTTTGAAGAATTGAAGTTGTTCACTTTTGAGAAATTGGAAGTGGGTCTTTGAGATTCTTCGAATTGGAGCATTGTAAGGACTAAATCAATCTGGGAATGGAAACTCAATTTGGTAACGATTTTTATCTTTTTATAGTGATTAGCTAAAACCCCAATTCTTGGGGTGTGATTATGTGATTATGGGCAGATTTAGTTTATGGGTATTTCTAATTGTTAGCTTAAATGTTGTTCAGAAGTGAGTTCAATCCTTAATTATGGTTTAATTTAAGAATTGTAGTTGCAAATGCAGTTCTACCCTTGTGTTTTTGGCTTGCTCGAGCGAGAGGTTTTATAACTAAACTTATTGTTTGATGGTCTGTGGGTATTGGGTTGACATGGGTTCAGCTTGAGAGAGTGAATCCTAAATCCAATCCCACACATTCAGCTCGAGAGAGTGAATGGACTAAGGTGTGGGTTGTTCTTATTTTTCTTGCTTGTTGATGATTGAGAGAAATCAACTTGATTCGGGATAAATTGTTTGAGAGAAAGTGTATCTCCTCTATAGCCTAGCTTACTCACTAATATCTAGCTATTTTATAATAGTTGCAATTACCCATTTATCTATATTAGCCTATAATCGAATCACATCCCAAGAACCCGTCTCATTATTGTTATTTCGTATTGTTTGCCACTGTTTGTAGTTGATAATTTCAAACCAAAAAGCCCCATTTGACATTCGTGTCACCCTCTGATTTGAATAATGTCTTTACTCGATAATTTTTATTCCTATGACTAATTTGATCATGTTCATTTTTAAACACGTATCGCTCCCTGTGGGAATCGACCCCAACTTATTTAGTTGGGTTTTATACTGATTTACGATCGTTCAACACCTAGAATTGGATGAGGTGTGCTTGAAACGTATATCATGAAGCGCACCACATTTATGAATGAGAGGCTATAAGATGTTAGGAAACTACACTTCTTTCATTACTCTTGAGTCGTGCCATAGAGTTTAACTCTATAAAGTCCATCTCCTAATCTGTCTCAGGATATGAAAACATGAAGGGCTAACGCAATGAGAATGAAGGGTAACAATGTCAATGAAGAAGCTCCTCAAGTGAATCAAGATCCTCAAGGGAATCAAGCTCCTATTAACCCTCCGGCTATGTCAGATGAGGAAGTTAGGTCGGATCTTCTAATGATGGCTCAAGCCGTGACAACTCAAACCCAAGCTATGACGGCCCAAGCCAATAGGAATTATGGGAATCATGTGAACCCTAATGTGAGCACTACAACTTCTAGGTTGAGGGATTAGTTAGGAGGAATCCTCCGGTGTTTCTTGGTTCCAAGGTGGAAGAGGATCCCCAAGAATTTGTGGATGAGGTGTATAAGGAAGTTGATGTTATGGGGGTGACTTCGGTAGAAAAAGCGGAACTAGCCGCTTACCAATTGAAGGATGTAGCTCAAGTTTGGTTTACTCAATGGAAGAAACATAGGTCAGTAGGAGCGGGTCCCACTAATTGGGTGGTGTTTAAGAAAGCATTCATTGATAGGTTCTTTCCCCGTGAGTTGAGGGAGGCTAAGGTAGAGGAATTCATAAACCTTAGGCAAGGTAGCATGAGTGTCCAAGAGTATGCTTTGAAATTTATGCTATTGTCTAAGTATGGTCCATCTATGGTGGTGGAGCCGAGGGATGAGATGAGTAGATTTGTGACGGGTGTGTCCGACCTAGTTGATGAAGAATGTCGTACGACAATGCTCCATTATAACATGAATATCTCTAGGCTTATGGTGGTTGCTCAACAAATTGAGGGGTCTAAACTTAAGACAAAGAATAGAGAGATGAAAAGAGTTAGGTCCGATGAACAAGGTCAACCAAGGTTCAAATAGAGATCTTCTAACCAAGATTCTTCAAACACTCCTAGGGTTACCCAAGTGAAAGGTAGTGGGTCTCAATTTCCTAAACCTATTTGCACCAATTGTGGAAAGAATCACCATGGGAAGTGCCTAGCTGGTACAAATAGGTGTTATGGTTATGGAAAGAGTGATCTTCAAGTGAAAGATTGCCCTACACTCTCGGCAAAAGGAAGAGATGCCAAACAGGCTTCTCTTAGTGACCCGAATCCTAATGCTCCAAAGTATGGTCGTTTCTATGCACTCCGGTCTAGAGAGGACAAAGAAGCCCTTTCGGATGAAGGCACTGGTATGTTGATAATTCCTTAAAGATGTAAATGTTTTATTAAGGTCCCTATTATATTTGCTATATTTTCATGTTAGCCTTAGTATGGGTTTACTCCCAAGGGGGAGATGGTATGCTTGGAAGGCAAGGTTGTTGAGAATTCCGATATCCTTATCTCTTTCTTCTATTCCTATTCAAGCTTAAGACAAAGAGTTCATTATGGCTTGTTTCATATTTTGGAATCATGTGTGAATTATGTGTTTCAATGGTCTCCTTATGTTATGCATGTTCTTGATGAATTCATAATTAATGAGAAATGTTGAAGTTTTTATGCATAATGGGTTGTTGAGGTAGTTCCTACTTCCTTGTGTTGCATTGGGTGTATTGAGATGGAGTTGATGTTTCCTCCTTTGAAATGTGCATTATTTTGATGTTTCATGCATGATGGGATGCTAGTCTTGAGTCTTTAATTCCGAGAGGTGTTTAGAAGTGTCATTCGAGGACGAATGTTCCCAAGGGGGAGATAACGTTAAGACTCGAAAACCTAGTAGGTGGAACTAGAGCCTTACGTGAGAGTTTTTGAGTTTGATGTGGGGTTTAGAAGTATAAAATGGTTTCCCGAACATAAGTTGAGGGGTTAAAATTCAAGGTACGACCCCCCCAAAGACCAACCAAGGGTCCTTGAGGAAGACCCTAAAGCCTAACCCCCAAGACCCCCAAAGCTACCAAAACTTCCCAAAAGAGGGCCACCTACGGATGGCACCTACGGCCAGTAGGTGGACCCACGCCCCATAGGTAGGGGTCGTGGGTCAGGCTCTCAATGTTAGGTTCCATTCCACCCACGTATGGACCTGCAGGACGGGGCGTAGACCCACTGACGGTTCGTAGGTCATGGGCGTAGGTTACACCTGTGTTTCTACCAAAGACTCGGCCAAGGCAAGGGTCTTTTGGTAAATTCCTAGGTTAGTTATTATGAATTGAGGTCATTTTATACTGATTATTTAGACCTATTTAAGACATTTTAAGCTATTAACTAACTCATTACCTCATAACTTCAAAACTCAAATCATAACCAACTTAACCCTTTCCCGAATATCTTCTCTCTAAAAACCCCATTGAAAAAAAGAGGAAGATCAAGTTAGGGCTTGAAGGAGGGGGCTTTATCACAAGATTTTGGTTGGATTTCTTCATCTAAGGTATGGTAGTCTTGATTCATGGAATGCTTTCATCCATGAAGCCCTTAATCTTTCAATTTCAAAGAAGCAAATTCTCCAAAACCTAGGGTTTTCATTCTAAGTCCTGGATTCTTTCTCAAAACGTTTTCAATAGTTTAATTATCATATATTAAGATTGAATTGCTGTTTTATGTTGGTTTTAAAATAAAATCTCCCATGAATCCATGAATTCCCCATAACCCTAATTTATGACTATGTGATGTGGGTGAATTCCAGTAAAATGAATACTATGCAATTAGTGTTGTAGTAGTTTAATTACTTGAATTATGTAATTATCCATGCCTAATTGTAGTAATTATAGGTGTGTTGGTTAATTATGATTCATGGTCCTTGAAGGGCAAATTATGAAGATTGATATATAATCATGATGCTTATGTACATGCTTTGTGATTTCAATGAAGGTAATGTGATTATGACTATAATGCAATTGTGATATTGTTGAAAGGTTATTCTCAATTATACACTTGTGAATGATGATGACATGTTGTGAAAGGTTTCTTCAATGTAATTATATACCTTGAATTGGTAGGCTTAGGGCATCCTCTTCATGTGTAAATGAAAGTGACTTGATTGATGTACCATGAATTAGTAGGGTTAGGGAATCCTCTTTTTGTGTAACTAAAAGTATCTTCACTTAATGAACCTTGAATCGGTAGGTCAATGGCATCCATTTCATAAATGATTAATGAAGTATTCTAGGTTATGTCTTGAATCAGTAAACCAATGGTAGCCCTTTCATGATGAGTCTATGAACTATTATAGTGATGAACCTTGAATCGGTAGACCTAATGGTAGCCCTTTCTTGAGGATTCGATGAGTTTTCCTAATAATGTACCTTGAATCGGTAGGCTTATGGAACCCTTTCATGTGTTTAATAATGTACCTTTAATCGGTAGGCTAATGGCACCCTTTCATGTGTGTAATAATGCACCTTGGGTCAGTAGGCCAATGGCATCCCTCTCATGTGTAATAATGTTAAAAGAGAATGAAATACTCTATGGGAATTTAATGCTTAGCACCGAGTCGGTATTGTAAGATGGAAGTCTCCCCATGTTAGGCCGGGTTTCAAGTAATACCTTCCTTATCCCATAACTATGTGCCCACATAGGGTATAGCTAGTGGATCCAACTAAGCTAAATTACCGGTTCTACCTTAGGCAAGTAGACCAACCCTTTACGGTGTGGGATAGACACCGGATTCCATGGTTTGCTCACATGGTCTATGTCGGTTAGGGCATATTCCCATCATGTGAGTTTTGTGTTATGGTTATTAAAGAGGTTATATGAAGTGTGGGTGGTAGTATGGGATGCCATCTATGCATTGCACGAGTAGGCTTTGAGAGTGGCTATGGTGTGTTTCTTGAATGTCATAATGTTTAATGAAATGAATGTGATTATAATGATGCTAATGAGAATGTTGACTTAAAGGCATAATGTAATGATGAATGCTTAACTTGAATTGTTATTATGAGTTACTTTTCTTGTCATGACTTATTGAATATGAATATTCCTTGTCTATGAGTATTAACTAAAGATGAGAATGAAGGATGGTAAGTATGTTTATGGTGGCCTCAAAGTGGTACTTAGTATGAATGGTATTATGGGATGCCATTCATACATTGCACAAGCATATCTTAGGGTTCCCTAAGATGATGGTTATATTATGTTATAATGATAGACATGTTGAATATGCTTGTGTCCTATGATTTTATACTAAAGTTCATAATGTTTCTCAAACTTGACATAAAGCATGGTTTTCAACTAAAATATCCTTTTTAGCATGATTTTTGAATGGCTATCATGCTTAGTGCATTTTTTTACTAACTCCATATTTCTTCTACATTTTTACAAAGTGCAGGTTCCGGATCTTAAGGTGCTTTCTATGGTTGAAAGTTTGGATTGACTATTCTCCAAAGCTAGTGGTGAGTCCTCGTGGTTCGAGGATGAGAGTTGCTCATTTCTAGTTTCTTTCATGTCATTTTATGTTTCGAACTATGTTGAAGGGTTGTGACCCTATTATTGATTTAAAGTTGTATTTGATGGCCATGTGAGATAACGTTAGACTTCCGCTATTTTTAAATAAAGACTTCGATTGTATGGATAAAAATTTTTAAATTCCGTACCATTTTCTTATGTCTTATGTTATGAATGCTATGAGGCTTGTATGAGGCTATTTGGAGTCTTGTACACCATGTTATGTCTGAGGTGTAGGCTCGGGTCGTGACACACAAAAATACTTCTATGAAGCCTAAGAAGAAAATTTGCAAGAAAAATAATGGTAGACCTCCCAAGAAAAATAATGGTGGAAAAATAAACAAGTTCAAGATAAGGGACTGTGCTTTGTCTTTGGCAAGAGTGGGCATATTTCTCGATTTTAGAAATTTATGACACGTGATCCTACACCTCAGGAAAACATTACCAAAGAGCCTTTTGTGATGGTTATTAAAGTCATAAACATGGTTGAGAGTGTTGATGGATGGTGGGCTATTTATGGTTCAAACCTTCATGTCTGTTATGACAAAGATTGGTTTAAAAAATATACTCATTTTGAGGAGTGCAAAACAATCATGTTTGGTGATTCCCAAACTACTCAAGTGCTTGGAACGGGAGATGTCGAATTGTGTCTTACCTCTAGAAGGATATTAATTTTGAAAGATGTACTTTACACTCCTTCCATGAGAAAAAAATAATGTCTAATTTTCTTCTTAATAAAGCAGACTTCAAATAGATTATTTAATCTGATCAATATATTATTTTAAAAGGGGTATTTTTGTGGAAAAGGGTATGCTTGTGATCAGATGTTATAACTGGATGTTGAAATTAATAAGGTTTCCACTTCTGCTTATATGCTTTCTTCTACTAATTTTTTGCATGCTCATTTGTACCATATTAATTGTTGTTATGTTGGAATCATGATTAGTGTAGGATTAATCCCAGTGATTAAATAGAATTTTGAAAAGTGTGAGGCTTGTAGTAAAGTCAAGATAACTAAACGACCTCATTTTCAAATGGAAAGAAAAACAGATTTATTAAAATTAGTTCACATTGAAATTTGTGAACTTGGAGGATTTTTAACTCATGGAGGAAATAGACATTTTGTCACTTTCATTGATGATTCTTTCAAGTTTACATATGTTAACTTAATAAAAAATAAAAGTGATACTTTTGAAAATTTTAAAATCTATCTCCATGGGGTTGAAGATCATTTCGGATGAAAAATAAAAAGAATTAGAAGTGATATAGGCATTGAATATGAGTCAAATGAATTTAATTCTTTTATTAGATCATTGGAAATAAATAATGAAGCTACTCCTCCTTATTCCCCTGCATCTAATGGTGTAGTGGAAAGGAAAAATTGAACTTCGGTTGAATTGACTAATGTCATGCATATTGAGTCACATGCACCTTTAAATTTATGGGGTGATGCTATTTTGACTATTTGTTATGTATTGAATCGTGTGCCTCATAAAAAGTCTAAATTGACACATTTTAAATTGTAGAAATGTCACAAACCAAGTTTGAAATATCTAAAAGTTTGAGATTGTCTAGCATTTTGGAGGCTAATGGATCCCAAATTACAATGTTGGGTAAGAAAGTTACTACTTGTACTTTTCTTGGTTATACTTCAAATAGTACAATCTATAAAAAAAATTAATCTTGAAGATAATATTTTAATAGAATCACGTGACGCAATTTTTCATGAGAATAAATCCTAGTGGGGGTGAAAGGATTAAACAAATATTTTTGTCACTATATAGTTCTTCTACTTTTACTTTTAAAAATAAAGAAGTTGATGATATTAAGTTAAGAAGAAGTAAAAGAGCTTGAGTAGAAAATGATTTTGGTCCTGATTTTTATGTGTGTAATGTTGGAGATGGCCATCAAACTTTAAAAGAAGTTTTATCTCACATTATTCTATTTTTTGGAAAGAGGCTATAAATGATGACAATGAATCACAAATTTCTAATAAAACTTAAAAGTTACTTGATTCACCACCGGGTTGTAAAACAATTGGTTGGAAATGGGTCTTAGAAAAAAGTTGAAACCGGATGTATCTATTGATAAATATAAGCCTAGACTAGTTGCAAATGGTTTTAAGCAACTAGAAGGCCTAGAACTATTTCATACTATTTCTTCGGTAACTAGAATTACATCCATTTGACTTTTAATTGTTATGCCTGCAATTTTTTATTTGAAAATTCATCAAATTAATATAAAAATTACTTTTTAAATGGAGACATAAATGAGAAAATTTATATGGTTCAACCCGAGTATTTTGTTGAAGCACGCCAAGAAAGTAAAGTGTGTAAGTTTAGAAAATCCTTATATGGCATGAAACAGGCACCAAATCAATGTCAAGAAAAGTTTGATTCCTGCAAGATTGAAAATGATTTTAAACCAAATGAGTGTGATAAGTGCATCTATTATAAGTCTTGGAATAATTTACATGTTATTATTTGCATATATGTTGATGATTTATTTCTCTTTGGGTCTAATATGAATGTTGTTAATGAAGCTAAAAATATTCTTAGAAGTCATTTAGACATGAAAGATTTTGGTGAAACAAATTTCATTATTGGAATAAAAATTACAAGAGCATGTGATTACATTTTCCTTGACTAGTCACATTATATTGAACTTTTTTTGAAAAACTATAACTTTTTTGATTGCAAGCATGTTGTAACTCATTTTGATTCAAATGCTCTCTTATTTCCTGTTCAAAGTGAATTTTTTAAAAATAATATAACTTTCTTGATTGCAAGCATGTTGTAACTCCAATGCTCACTTCTTTCCTATTCAAAGTGAAAATTTAGACCAGTCACATTATGTTGAGAATGTTTTTAAAAAAAATATAACTTTCTTGAGTGCACACATGTTGTAACTCTTTTTTATTCAAATGCTCATTTATTTCATGTTCATAGTGAAAATTATGTTATAAATCAAAAGGAATATGCTAGCTTAATTGGAAATTTGAGATCTGTGACTAATTGCACTAGGCCTGATATGTCGTATGCAGTAGAAGTACTTAGCAGGTTTACAAGAAAGCCAGGTAATGAACATTGACATTCTATAAGAAGAGTTATGAGATATTTAATTAGGACAAAAACTTTTAGTTTGTTCTAAAAAAATATCATGATGTACTTGAAGACTTTTCTGATGCAGACTGGAACACCTTATCAAGTGATTCCTATTCTACCACTGGTTACATTTATACTTTGGGTGGTGGCACTATTTTTTGGAGATCAAAAGAGCAAACTTTAATTGCTAACTCTACCATAGAGGCTGAACTCGTTGTTTTAGCTTCAGCTAATGAGAAAGAAAATTGGTTGAGAGATTTAGTATTTCAAATACCGTATTTTGTTAAATAATTGCTCCTATTTTAATTCATTGTGATAGTACTGCTGCAATTGGTAGAGTTAAAAATCGTTATTACAATGGTAAATCTAGACCTATAAGGAGGAAACATAGTAATGTGAGATCGTATTTGACAAGTGGTACCATTAATATTGATTATGTCAAATCTGGTGACAATCTTGCAGATCCTCTTACTAAGGTCTTAACAAGAGAAAAGGTATGGAGCACATCGAGAGGGATGGAATTGAATCATATACATCCTTGAGTTATATATGAGGAAACCCAACCTGAGGACTAGAGATCCTGATGACTTCGTTTTGAAAAAATGCACTATTTTTTTTAAATTTCCTCCCTATTCACTTATCTGAGTATGGAAGTAGGTTGATTTCCATGAGAATTAGGCTTATTCTCAATAGCACTTATGAAATCGGGATAGCACAAGGTCGTAATGTGTTGGCTATTAAAGCTCATGTCAACACCATGATTATTGTATGTGAGCAATAGTATTTTATTTGCCTTAAGCAGTCATAGTTCAGGTCTGAGGCCACTACAACTATGGCGTTAAAGTTATTGTTTCACTAAGTAGATGTTCAATGAATATCACACCTTCATTTTGCATAGTAGTCTTCCTTCAACTTATAGACTCTCTTGATTAATATTTAAATGAGTGGGGGATTGTTGGTCTTTTGAGCATTTTAATATTTTCGTAATTGTCATTTTGCCATAAGTAAATATGCAACAGAGAACAATTGGGTGTTATGGAATTTTTGTCATTCCCCGAGGCTACACCCTGGGCGGTACTGGCACTCGAAAACCATTGCTGGCCCCAAGCGAACCCTTGGGCTGACTAGACTCTCAATGGAAGACTTTAAGCATTAATAAGAGAATTCAAATGCAATTTAAACTCAACTGTCTCAAACTAAACTTAGAATGTTTTAGAAACAAACATTCAACTTAGCCAAAGTGGCAACTCAAGTCTTAACAAGAGCAACTGAAAATGGAAAGACTAAAGAACAAATAACTAAATGTCTATGAAGCCTCTAAATTATGAGGGATGTCGGGACAAGACCCCCAATCATCCTAACAACTGAAAATGCTAAAAACAATGTAAAAAGGGAATCCTCCGGAAAGCAAGGAAGCTTACCAACTGACTCTGAGTGCTCAACTGGATCAATGAGGCGCTAGATGCTGATCATGATTACCTGTATCTGTATCATAAAATGATGCAGGTCAAATGGCATCAGTACATTGAATGCATGAGCATGCGAGGGGAAAACTAAACTTAACATAAGTTTGAACTGAATTCTGAAAGAAACACTTACCTCAGCTTTACTCAACTCATGGATACTCAACGCAATGTATAAATAAACAACAGTAAATATGCAGTTTATATAAAGCATTTAAACAGTAAATAGAAACTTAATGTATTGAGAAATACAATAACAACTCAATATGTGTGTGTGTATATATATATAATAAATAATATACTTCTGTGAAAGTTTCTCTAACCGACAACAATCACTATGAGCTATATGATGGTACAACATCTCGCCCACACTGCAAGAACTGTCCTATAACTTGTCAGGATATAGAACCCCTCAACTAAGTGGATCCACTAGTCTATGCTAAAAAACATTAGGAAATCATCTATAAAGTATGACCCTTTCTACCCACAATGGCTACATGGATTATGGAGACTTGAGTTATTATGAACTCATCCCCATATCGGGGATCAATACTACTCCCAAAATATACTCAGCTCATATGTTTAAAAACATAACTCTTTCTCTGTGGTTTGAGATTATTACTAAAAATTTAGCTCAGAAGCTCTCTTGAAAATCAGTGTTTCCTCTCTTGTTTAAATTTGAAAACATTTTACTCTTGGGAATACTTAGTTCCCATATAATCTTTTGAAGAAATAAACTTCACTCATTACTTTTACTCAACTCAATGCTCAAATCTATAAAACAAGTTTAATACATTTGCAAAAGACTTTTGAAAAGACTCTAGGAACTCTCTAGACTTGGCTCTTAACGTCCCTTGAATTTTGTGAATTCAAAGTTATGATTCTTGTTTACGGATGACTTTTAGATGTTTAGAAGTCATTTAGAGTAGTTCGAATCGATAGGAAGTGTTAGTACACTTTAGAAGGACTTGGACGAGCTAAATGATAAAGAACGGGTTGGGGAAGGCGACCCTGGTGCACTGCTGGCATGGGGCTCTAGCCCCTAAAGTTCAGAGACCCATTTCTGGCGCACCGCACCAGCTTTACCCCAGGCTAACCCGACGAATTTTTCAACTTGTTTTCTGACCTTAATTCGATTTAATTCTATTCTTTTTTTCAAATTCCCTTTAGATTCATATAACCAATACATGTACAGAAGAATTTAACTCAAAGTAAGTTTTAAAATCGACACGATTATCTCAAGAACTCCTCAATCTCAACCCAATTTAAGAACGAAAGCAAATTCAAGAACACACATCAAGAACATCAAACTTTCAATCTTTTTAGGACAAATTCACGCTGAAATAAACATGTTTGGCTTGTGGGTGAACTACTATGAAAGTCTCACATACCTCGTAGGGATTAACCCTTGGCAAAATCCTCAAGCTTAACTTCAAGAACGTGATGAATTCTTGCTTTTTCTCCTATTTTCTCCTCTCTCAAAACTCTAACTTATTTTTATGAAGCGTAAACTGAACCAAGTCAGTTTAGACCCCAACTTAATTACCAAAAATGAATTTAATTAATTGGGTAATGAAAAGACCATAATAACCTTCTAAAATCCAGTTTTGACTTTTCTTATCTAGACATCCTGACTTCAAATGGGAATTTCTCCCTCATACAAACTCGAAATTATGCAAACTCTGTGCCATTGGAAAGATATTTTAAAGATCTTTCCTACGGTGTCTTGTAGAACACCTAAATCATCCTGATCTAGGAGTTATAGTCATTTGAAGTTGACCCAAAACTTATACTTAGCTTAACTTGTCAAAAATTCCAAATTCGATTATTTCAAAAAATGGTTTCTTTCTAATTCTAGTTCTTTCAACTAGCGGGGTGTTACAATATCCCCCCCTTGGTAACATTTGTCCTTGAATGAGATTAGTCTTAGTAGGCTAAGGGTGTAACATCTAACATTCAGTTCAAACACCCAACCAGCAATATATACACACAACATGCCAACTTAAAATAAATGCCAAGAAAAGGATTAGTACCTTAGTTATGAAATTCTCCGGACTCAAAGAGATGTGTGTATCTCTTCTTCATTTCCTCCTCAGCTTCCCAAGTAGCTTCCTCAACGAACTGATTTCTCCATAGAAATTTGACTAATGCTACTTCCTTGGTCCTCAACTTGCGAACTTGACGATCTAGAATCTGAACAGGAATCTCCTCATATGTTAAGCTATCCTTAATACCAATATATTTAGTAGGTATGATAAGTGAAGGATCTCCATGCACTTTTTCAACATGGAAATGTGAAATACCGGATGAACCATTGCTAACTCTTAAGGTAGCTCTAACTCATAAGCTAGATTGCCAATTCTCTTGGATATTCTTTAAGGACCAATATATCAGGGACTAAGTTTTCCCCTTCTTGCCAAATCTCATAACACCCTTCATGGGTAAAACTTTTAAGTAAACCTAATCATCTACTTCAAACTCTAAGTATGTTCTCCTAACATCTGTATAGGATTTTTGATGACTCTGTGCTGTTTTCATTCTCTCTTGAATAACTTTCACTTTCTCCATAGCTTGATGCACTAAGTTTGGTCCTATCAACTCATCTTCACCAACTTTAAACCATCGAGTTGGAGATCTGCATCTTCTCCCATAAAGGGCCTCATACGGGGTCATTTGGATGCTAGAGTGGTAACTATTATTATAAGTAAACTCTATGAGAGGTAGGTGATCATCCTGATTGCCCTTGAAATCAATAATGCAAGCCCTCAACATATCTTCTAAAGTCTGAATGGTGCACTCTGCTTGACCATCAGTTTGAGGATGAAAAGCAGTACTCAAATTCACCTCTGAACCAAAACCTTTCTAGAATGACTTCCAAAACTGTGCAGTAAATTGTGCACCTCTATCTGAAATAATCGATACCGGAACCCCATGAAGTTTGACTACTTCTTGAATACACAACTTAACATAATCTTCTGCTGAATGGGTAGCCTTTATCGGTAAAAAATGGGTTGATTTAGTCATTCGATCTACAATCACCCAAATGGAATCATGCTGCCTGCGAGACTGTGGTAAACCTGTGATGAAGTCCATATTGACCATCTCCCACTTCCATTCCGAAAGATCTATATTCTGAGCCATACCACCGGGCCTCTGGTGCTCTACTTTAACTTGTTGGCAATTCGGACACTTAGCAACAAACTCTTCAATCCCCTTCTTCATACTACTCCACCAATAGACTTCTCTCAAGTCACGGTAAATCTTTGTGGAACCCGGATGGATAGAATATTTGGAGCTATGAACTTCCTCCATAATCCTTTCTTGAAGTCCATCCACCCTTGGCACACACAATCTACCTTGGTACCTCAATACACTATCTCCCCCTTGTTCAAAATCCATTACTTTTTTCTTATGAACATTTTCCTTCAATTCAAGCAAAACAGGATGTTGGTCTTGTTTCTCCTTAACTTCTGACACAAATGATGATTCAACCCCATTCATCACCACTACTCCTCCTTCGTCGGAATCCCTTATTCGAACTCCTAATCATGCAAGTCTATGCACACCTTTTTCTAACTCTTTCTTGTCTTCCTCAAAATGGGTGGTACTACCCATATATAATTTGCTCAAGGCATCAGCAACAACATTAGCCTTACCTGGGTGATAGAGAATACTCATGTCATAATCCTTGAGTAACTCTAACTACCTTTTCTATTTAAGATTAAGCTCTTTTTGACTTAACACATACTGAAGACTCTTGTGATTAGTGAACACATCTACATGAATGTCATAAGGATAATGAGGCGATATTTTCAAAGCAAATACTACGGTACCCAACTCTAGATCATGGGTTGGGTAATTCCTCTCGTGAACCTTAAGTTGTCTGGAGGCATGAGTTATAACTTTGTCATTCTTCATTAACACACAACCCAATCCAACTCTAGACGCATCACAATATACTACAAAACCTTGTGTACCCTCTGGTAAGGTCAATATTGGGGCAGTTTCAACCTCTTTTTCAATTCCTGAAAGCTTTTCTCACAAGCTTCAGACCATTGAAACTTAACTGTTATCTAAGTCAACTTAGTCAAAGGAGATGAAATAGATGAAAATCCCTCGACAGACCTTCTATAATAACCAGCCAATCCCAAGAAACTCCTAATATCAATTGGAGATGTTGGTCTAGGCCAATTCTGCACTGCCTCTATTTTCTGGATATCAACTTTAATTCCATCACCGGACACAATATGGCCTAAGAATGCCACAGACTCAAGCCAAAACTCGCACTTAGAGAAATTAGCATATAAATCCTTATCCTTTAGAGTTTGAAGGACTATTTTGAAATGACTAGCATGATCTTCCTCATTCCTCGAATAGAATAGAATGTCATCAATGAATACGATAACACATATATCTAAATAAAGCTTAAATACTCTGTTATAAGGTCCATGAATGCTGCAGGAGCATTGGTCTAACCAAAGGACATAACTAGGAACTCATAATGACCATAGCAGGTCCTGAATGCTGTCTTAGGGATATCACTTTCTCATACTCTCAATTGATGATAGCCAAATCTGAGGTCTATCTTAGAAAAAGAAGTGGCACCCTGAAGTTGAGCAAAGAGATCATTAATTCTCAGAAGAGGATACTTATTCTTGATAGTAATCTTGTTTAACTGACGATAATCTATGCACATTCTAAGAGAACCATCTTTCTTCCTCACAAATAAGATCGGAGCACCCCAAGGTGAGACACTTGATCGAATAAAAACCTTCTCAAGGAGATCTTTCAACTGCTCATTTAACTCTTTCAACTCTACTGGAGCTATTCTATGTGGAGAAATAGCGATAGGACAAGTATTAGGAAGAATATCTATACCGAAGTCTATTTCTCTCTCAGGAGGGACTTCGGGAAGATCGTCTGGAAAGACTTCTGGAAACTCTCTTACTACTGGTACTGACTGGATAGGAGGTATCTCAACACTAGAGTCATTAACTTGGACTAAGAGATAGACACAAGCTTTAGAAACTAACTTCCTCGCCTTGAGGTACGAAATGAAATGACACTTAGGCACTACTAAACTACTATTCCACTCTACAACTGGCTCATTAGGAAACTGAAACTTGACTACTCGAGTCCTACAATCAACTGAGGCATAACAGGCATGAATCCAGTCCATACCTAGAATGACATCAAAATCTACTATGTCCAACTCAACTAAGTCATGGTGCTCTTGTGATTGACGAAAATGGTACAATCGACTCTCTTTCTACTATAATAGACTCACTAACAGGTATAGAAACATTCAATGGCTCAAGAAGTTGCTCAAGAAGAATATCCAAATTCATCGCTATATAAGGAGTCGCAAAAGATAAACTCGCTCTTGGATCAAGCAAAGCATAAACATCAAAATTAAAGAATTGGACCATACCAGTGACAACATCTGGCGAATCCTTTTGCTCTTGGCGACTAGTGATAGCATAAAGATGGTTTCCTCCTCAGCCTGCCCCTGAAGTAGCTCATCTAGATGGAGCTCCGTCTGGTGGAGCAACTGAAGAAAAATGGGCTCTACTGCCCCCATTACCTGTTCCTTGTCTATTCTTAGGGGATTCTTTTATAAAATGACCGTTCTGACCACACTTGAAGCAACCAGTGGAGCCATCATGATACACCGTTGAGTGGCTCCTACCACACTTAATTAGCACATGCAGGAGTCCCATTACCTCCTCGTGCAACATTGCCTTGAGACTGTGTAGGCTTAGCTCTGAAGTGTTATAAATTTTGACTATTGTACTCACCTTTGTTCCTTGGTGCAGGTTCACTAGCAGATCATGGAGCAGGTCCTTTCTGCTTATATTGGAAATAAGACCGGTTTGCATTACTCTTTTGCTGCCCGAACTCATTCTTAGCCCTCTTATTCTTAAACTCCTCCCTATCCCTCAGCTTGTCCTCTTCAACCTGTTGCACATGGATCATCAGCCTTGCTATGTCCATATCCCTTATCAACATAGCTTTCTTGCTTTTCTTGCTTAAAAGACAAGACAACCCAGCAAGGAATAAACTAATCCTACTTCGCATGTCCGCAACCATCTCTAGAGAATAGCGGGAAAGTTGTGTGAACTTAAGACTGTACCCATGAACACTCATAGATTCCTACTTAAGGGTATGGAATTCTCGTACCTTTGCTTCTCTTAGATCACAGGGAAAGAAACGCCCCATGAAAGCACTCTCAAACACAGCCCAACTCACAATTGGTGCATCCTCAGCCGTATTCTTTTTCCATTGGTCATACCATATTCTAGAAACACTCTTCAGTTGAAATGCAGCTAGTTCTACCCTCTCAGCATCGACAACATGCATAATCTCAAAAACTTTCTGAAGTTCTTCAACAAAGTTCTCCGGGTGCTCAGTGACACCTGAACCTGTGAAGATTGGAGGATTCATCCTTAGGAACTCACAAACCCTAGAAGTATCATCCACCTCCTGACAATTCTCTCTTTGTTTCCCAACTTCGAATTGCCTCACAAAACTAAGAAATTGTGTCCTCTCATTGGGGTTGCACTTCTGGTGCAATAGGTACCTGATGAGTCCACAAATTGGACTCATTTAGGGCTTTATTTTGATAAGAATAGTGTCCTCGAATGCTTATTTTATCTCAATAACTGATGAAAACTCTTAAGTTTCAGGTATTTGAAGTTTTATTGAAAGCATGGACACTTAGGCGCAAAAAGAAACAAAAAGGCTGAAAAGAATGAAGAAGTTGAAGCCTGAGCATTCCCAAGCACACTTGGCGATTCGACGAAGGGATTCACTCCGCCCTTTGTTCCAGTACGCGAAGCCCTGAAGGAGAAGGATAAAAAAGGCGATGAAAGGAGCAGTCGGCGCTTCACCGAATCTTCCCGCGAACCAGTACTATACCGCCCAATGGTCCATAATGTGAAGATGCTGAAGGCAAGCACGAAACGGCGATGAAACAGAAGAAGGGCGAGTCGCCGAGTCGTTCGGCGACATCGACTAACCTCGTCGAAAGATCTGCCAGCACTATTTTCTGAAGTCTATAAATACTAAACTTATTATTAATTTTTAAAGAGTCGAATATTTATTTTATTTTCCAGAATAGAATAGTACTCTTTGGGATATTTTTCTCTCAAGTTTGGAGAGGGTTTTGTGGGAGACTTGAAGAAAGAAGGGTTTCATCTTCCCCAAGTTGGAAGTGGGTCTTGTCCATTCTTCTTCCTTTACTTAAATCAAGATTTAATTTCTTATACCCATTTGATTTCACTATCATTTTAGGTGTATTTTGTTATTTCTTGATGTGTGGCTAACAATCCCATTCTTAGGGTGTGATTTAGTAAATATGGGTTGATATTCTTGTTGGCTCTTGCTTGCTGATGGGTTAGATGTATTGTAATGTTGATTTCACCTAGTGGTTGTGGTTTAATCTAAAGGGTTTGTAGTTGCAAATACAAAGCCACCCATGTGTTTTCGGCTTGCCCGAGAGGGAGGTCGCGAAACCAAAACCACTAGACTGATGGCCTAAGGATTGGGTCGACATGAGGTTCAGCCCGAGAGGGTGAGCCGTAGTCCCATATCCTAACACTCAGCTCGAGAGAGTGAGTGGGGTAAGGCGTAGGCTGGTCTTCATGCGGCAAATGGGTGTCCGAGAGGAACACATTTGAAACGGGGTAAGTTGCCCGAGAGGGAACTTATTTCCATCTAAAGCTT
>JAJONZ010023125.1:0-24555 GCA_029582445.1 Solanum paucissectum
TTGCTTTTGAAGGCAGTTAATGTTTTTGACAGTATGGAGACTAAAGATGTGAAGTGTTGGACAGCAATGATAATGGGTTATGGGGTACATGGGGAGGCAAAGGATGCTATTGCACTCTTCCACAGAATGGAGGATGAAGGTTTTAGGCCAAATGAAGTGACTTTCTTGGCAGTATTTAGTGCTTGTAGTCATGGAGGACTGGTGGCAGAGGGCATTAGCTGTTTTAGGAAAATGGTCCTAGAATATGGCTTGACTCCTAAAATTGAGCATTATGGATGTTTGATTGATATCTTAGGTCGTGCTGGATTGCTTGAAACAGCACGAGAACTAATAAAAGGTTTGCCCATTGAGGGGGATGCTACTGCATGGCGTGCCCTACTAGCAGCATGCAGAGTCCATGGTAGTGTTGAGTTGGGAAAACAAGTGACGAAAGAACTAGAACAGAGATTTGGCGAACACCCTGCTGATGCACTACTTCTGAATGGTACTTATGCGATCGCTGGGATATTGCCCGAGGAGAGAGGCATGCTAGAGGTGAAGGCAAAAGAGGTGGGATCTTCTCTCAGTGGGAAGAAGGAAGCTGGATGCAGCTCAATCGAATTATGTGATAATAGCCAGATTTTTCTTAGCCAATGTGAAGTACGCTAGTTCCTAGAGGACACTGCCTTCAGCTGCCACAACAAAATTTTGATCTTCAGTATAAGAAATGCTTTTCTTTCTTTCAGACAAAGAGTGTGCACTGGCAAGCCGACTATGAATTATTCTTTGTACTCGGTTTCATTCATTCATTCATCATAAAGATATAAGATCAACCTCCAAAAAGTATCACACAAAACACCAAAATATGTATCTCTTTTTTCTGATTAAGATGGTTGTATGTGGATCAACTTAGACATACTTCAACTATCCACGATGTAGGCTGATATTGCCTACAAACACAACTGCAGGGTAATAACAGCAAGAGAGCTCACATACAACTCTCACATCATTGTCATCAACTGCAATCTGCCATTCTTGCTATTCATCTGAGGAGGTAAAATGCTAAATAACATCTTAGCATAAAAATGATCAAAAAGTGTATTACGTATTTATGAAATGAAAGTACACTGCTCTAGGTTGACAAGAATTAGACAAGTAAGGTAACCATGTGGCAAGCCAAATCCAAGTCCCTTGAATGTCAGTTTTCTTTGTAGAACCGGTCAGCCTTCCTTGACGCCTTCAGTATACACTTCGACTACTAGAGATTACTTATGGGTTCCATTGTATTGCTTTTAACTAATCTTTTGTAAATTTCCAGTCCACCACTACACTGTTTATTCCCCTGTGAAATATTTCTAGCTGCACAAAGTCAATAAAGATTTGAGCAAACATATATGGCACACTAACTCAAGTTCAAGAAACAGCGCATCACTTTACAGCTTTATGCTACATGACATGTTGTGTTTCAAATGTCTCTGTTTTCTATGTTCTTTTTATGATAGTGAACGCTGTTTTGGCATAAACATCATTTCACAACAACAGTGAAGAAGACTATTGGTCCAAACATGCATCACTATTCACTACTAATGGAAGCTATGATGGAAAATTAAGGATAACAGGTAACGGGTTGAACACTATTGGAAGCATAATTTGTTTCAACATGTACCGAAGCATTTATTTGACAACTTGTTCAATACCGTGATGAGTGTGAAGAATAAACTTAAGAAAAGTTGAAGGTAAAGAAGCATTTACAATAATACTGTGGGCAACAGAAACTACACTTTTGGATCTACGAAACAAAAAGGTCTCCAAACTCAAGGCAAGTTACACATTCACCTCGGAAGAGAAGCGTCAAACTTGTGAGTGGATTAAAATTTTGAGAATGCTTGATGGATATGCATGATATGATCTTGAGTAGACTGTTGTAGATGATCGCGAAATGTGCAGTTGCCTGTTGTCTTGTTCCAAGTCGAGAATTGTGATTCGTGAAGGTGATCTTCTCCTCTTTCTTTATATCTTGGGTTCTATTTTGTCGTTCTTTGAAGGCAATTGAATTTGTAAGTATTGTTGCCTGAGGCTTTCGTCTAGAATTTCTAGATACGTCAGGTTATAAAACAAAATGGCCAATCAGAATATTCTGAATTCAATGGTTTTTGATAAATACTCTACAGTAGCTCGTCTTGGACCAGATCGAGAACAATTCTCAACAGTTTGTGTAGCCGTAACTCCTATTTATTTGATTCCATGATTTATAGATGGAATCAAATACTGCAACCTCACCCTTTCCCCGCACCATGGCATGGTGATAGTGCCTAGATTTTTCTTGTTGAACTCTTGCAGACTATTTGAAGGGGAACCTTGACGTAACTAGTAAAGTTGTTGTCATGTGACCAGAAGGTCATGGGTTCAAGCTGTGGTAACAGACTTTGCATAAATCTAAGGTAAGACTGCGTAAAATAGGCTGTCGTGGATTTGGTTGACTTCTGTATTGCGGATTGTACACTGCATCTAACTAATTATGATGTGTTGACACTAGAGAAGATAAGTTGGTTGGTATGAAAAATGATGATTGCCATACTATCATTGCATCTAACTTATTATGGTGTGTTTGACATTTGAGAAGGTAAGTTGATAGGTACGAAAAATCATGATTGTCATATTCTTGTCTATATCTTTAGTTCCTAGTACATTTGAAATGCCTTGCTAGAAAGATTATGAAAAGTCATCACAAATATTAGCCAATTTCCTCAAGGACTTGTGCTCAAATACATTGAAGGAAGACAACTTAGCTAGGATGAAACAAAACATTCCTATAATCCTAATGGAACATCTTACCTTTCATCTTGTCCAATATTATAGATAGATGTAGTCCTTTGAAAGACAACCATTTATTTCACTTAATATGAGTTATTATTATTTTTTTCCACTTTTTAATCAACTAGGACTCTTGTCCCCGCGCGAATTTAAAATGATTTTTTTATTTATAAATTAAGTAGAAATAAAAAGATCGTTCATTCATGGAAGTAATTAACTATTATTGAACCAAATATACAATATATAAATATTAACGAATTTTAATCAATTTCATGCAGATAAAGGAATTGTGAATACATCATTTATGATAGCTCCCATAATAATTTATTGAAAATTCTACTTTTAATAATTTCAAATTTGTAATTTATTAGATTTTACTCAGAACTAATGGGGGCAAGAATCTACCATGTCTTAATGTTGCTTTCATAAGAGAGGGGCCTTGTCTAACATATGAACAGAAGTGTAGGCTAGTGGTCCCTGTAACTGAAGAAGAGATTATGCTTGCCATCAAAAGTATGCCAAATGATAAGTCTCCAGGGATTGATGGATTTCCAATTGAGTTTTTTGTGAAGAACTGGACAGTAGTTAAACCAGATGTGGTCAAGGCTATCCAGGAATTCTTTCACACATGTGAAATGCTTAAAGCCTTTAGTTGTACTGCAGCTACTCTTATCCCTAAAGTCCCTAATCCTGCCCAGGTAAAAGACTACAAACCTATAGCTTGTTGCACCACGTTCTATAAGATCATTACAAAAATCTTAACGAACAGAATGAAGCTAGTGATTGACCATGTTGTTAGTCCTGCACAGTCTGCGTTCATAGAGGGGAGGAGTATTATTGATAATGTATTGATCAGTCATGAAATCCTAAAGTGGTACAGTAGGAAAGGGCTATCTCCTCGATGTGTTATGAAGGTAGACCTAAGGAAAGCTTATGATTCCATTGAATGGTGCTTCTTAGAATCAATCATGGCAGAGTTGGGATTTCCTTACTTATTCATAAAGTGGGTGGTGGCTTGCATTACCTCAATATCATACTCATTACTGTTGTTTGGAGGACTCACAACACCTTTTGTGGGTAAGAAAGGCATCAAGCAAAGGGACCCTATGTCTCCTTACCTTTTTGTGCTTGCTATGGAATACCTCCAAAGAGAACTCTCTCAATTGGGTAAGAGCATTGGTTTCCAGTATCATCCGAGGTGTAAAAGGTTGGGGGTCACTCATGTTTGTTTTGCAGATGACCAATTGCTCTTTTGTAAAGCTGAGGTGAAGTCCATTCAGATGCTACATGATGCTTTCACAAGATTTTCTAAAGCTTCAGGGCTTCAGGCTAACACATAAAAGAGTTGTATATATATATGATTGGGGTGAATTCTAGGGTGAAACATGAAATTCTGGATCAGCTTGGCTATCAAGAAGGTGAGCTACCATTTAAATATTTGGGGGTTCCTCTTTCCTCCAAGAAACTAACTTTGGCACAATGTTTACCAATAATTGAAAAGATAACTGTAAGAATTAGGTGTTGGATGTCAGCTAGATTGTTGTCCTACACTGGAAGAACTCAACTAATTAGATCAGTTATCTTTGGCATTCAAACATATTGGGGCCAAATTTTTCTGTTACCTAAAAGAATTTTGAAGATGATAGAGAGTACTTGTAGAACCTACTTATGGACAGGTAATACTCTGAGCTCCAAGAAAGCTTTAATATCTTGGGGAAAGTTATGTACTCCTAAAGTTGCAGGTGGCCAAAACATAATGAATATGGCCCTTTGGAATCAAGCAACTATCCTGAAGCTATTGTGGGCAGTAACAGAAGAGAAGGAAAGCTTGTGGATAAAATAGTTGCAGGTATATTATATGAAAGGGCAATCTGTGGAACTATGCTCCATCCCGATGAATGCCACTTGGGTGTTGAGAAAGATTATCGAGGTTCGGAAAATCATCCTGAATGCACAACACTTGCAAGGTGATCTAAAGAGTAGGCTAGCACTGATGGCCCGCAATGGTAGATTCTCGATAAAAAATATGTACCTTAGCCTACTCCCTATTTACCAGAAGATGCCATGGAAGAGTATTGTCTTGCATGACTCGCTACAGCTGACAGACTGCTGAAAATTGGTATCCATGTCCCTCTAGAGTGTAGTTTCTGTAACAATGCAATGTAGATTGTAGAGCATTTGTTTTTTGATTGCCCTACCACAAAGGCTATTTGGGCACGATTGTTGGATTGGTTAGGCTTTACCCGAAGTATTGATGGCTGGAAAAATGAACTATGTTGGGTAAATACTCAGGCTAAAGGTACATCTAGAAAAGGTGCTTTGGTTAGTTGTTGTTTCGTCACACTGATTGCATTGCTCTGGAGGGAGAGAAATAAAATCAGGTTTGAACAGGGCCAACTTCAAGTTGACAAGTTATTAAAGGAAATTGCCTATCATCTTCATGTGAGAGCTCAAACTCATCCAAGATGGAAGGCTTCTCTTACTTTGATAGTCGGAATTCCATAGGGATGGGCAAACATTGGGTTAGTCATTTAAATGTCATAGTAGTCGTTGAATAGTTTGAGATAGATTGCTTCTAAGCTTATACATAGTTTCTTTCTTTTATATTTTTAGGACATGTATTGATGGATGTGGTAGCAGGATTGAGAAATAGGTGGTCTGCACCTATTTAGTTTTGTAATGGTTCACTTTGGTTTTGAAATGAAAAAATTCGTTCACCAAAAAATATAAATTGTAATTTTTTTTTTTAAAAAAAAACTAAAATTCTTAACCTAAAGTTATCTAAGAAGAGAAAGTAGATCTTATTTTCATTTCAAAAAAAGAATTCATCTAATTAATTATTTTCTTTAAATTGGGCACAAAAATTCAAAATTTTATTTTAGAGAAGTACAAAAAAATACTCGAAACCCTATATACCAATAACTAATATTTTAAAATAAATAAATAAATAAAAGAAAGTAAAAAAACAAAAGAAAGAAAAAAAAGTGATTTAAGGAAATAATATAAATAACATTAATGATAAGATTAAATAAAAAATAAAAATAATTAATAGCATTGTGTTGGAAGACATGCTAAGGGCCTGTGTGATTGACTTTGGGGCCATTGGGATCAGTTCCTGCCATCATGTGAATTCTTTATAACAATAGTTACCACGCTAGCACTGACATAGCCCAATTTGAAACATTTTATGGGGGGGATGTAGATCGCTTATAGGGTGGTTTGAGGCGGGGTATGTGATGAGTTAGAGATTTCAACTCATTTAGGGCTTGATATTTAGAGTTTTAGTGTCCTCAATGCCTATCTTATGCTCTAAACTGATGTTAAAATGCTAATTTGCAGCAATAAAGTCAAATGAGTAAACAAAGACATTACCGGGCAAAAAAAGAGCGAAAAAACTAAAGAAGTTGAAGAAAAGCAAGTCTGATACTCGCTGAAGCTACTCGGCGATACGCCGAGTGGGTCTTCAGATCGCCAAAAGTTCCAGCATGTCAGCCCATGAACAAGGTCAACTTGGCGATAGAAAGGGTAATTCGGCGAATCGCCAAAATGTTCGGCTATAATGATCTAGTCCGTCTAAAGTTACAGAGTAAATGGGGAACAAACAAGCCAAAAGGGCGAGAAGAGGAGCACTTGGCGCGTAGCCGAATAGGTCAGCGAGCCTGACCTTGATCGCCTAAAGTCACAGAAGGGAAGTGGTGAAATGCTAAGCCAAGAAGGCGATGTAAAGGAGCACTCAACGCATCGCCGACCTGGTCGGCGAAGCCCGACTTATTTCGCCGAGTGGCTCCGAAGCTGAAAATCTGGGAACATATAAATGAAAATTTCAAAAGAAGAAAGGGGAGTTCTAAAGTTTTGGAGAGTTCCTACATTGTCTAGTTTTGGATTTTTGATCCCTAATATTGTTCTTTAACTTTTTGAGTAGAGATTTAGGGTTTATTTGATTTGGAATTCAATTTGAGCATTTTGAAGACTTGTGGATTGTTTCCCAAGTCGATGGATAATATAGTTGGTAATAATTCCTTGATCTTTATTATGTGTGGCTAAAACCTCCATTCTTATGGGTGTGGTTATGTGATTGAATGCTTCAATTAGCTTATGAGTGTTAATATTTACTGATTTTAATGTTGATTTGAAGTAGGTTCAATTGGTAGTTGAGTTTTAATTGATGAATTGTAGTTGCAAATTCAATTCTAACCTAGCATTCTAAGCTTGCTTGAGAAAGAGGTTTTAGAGTTAAACTATTGATTGATGATTGTAGTGATTGGGTATTTGTGGACTTAGTTTGAGAAAGTGGGTGTAAATCTAATTCTACCAATCTAGCTTGAAAAAGTAGATTAATTGAGGTATTGAGCTGTTTATATGTGTTATGCTTGTCGAGGTTCGAGAGAACTCACTTGATTCATGATAGTTGATTGAGAAATGGCTATTACACCTAAAGCCTAGCCTACCCACTAAGATTCAACGATTTCTAGTAAATAATAATCACCCATTAAGAGAAATTAGCATTCAATTGATCAAACTCCCAAGGGCCCCTCTCTACTTGTTTGTTCCCAATTGTTCGTAGTTGTTAATTGTTCACTCAAATCCCCCCACTTGACATTAATTGTCAACCCCTTGCCACTTACTTTGTTGTTTCGAATATGTCTACACCTACACACGATTAGAACACGATTTCACTTCATAATTGAATTCTTTACCATAATCACTCCCTGTGGGATCGACCCCAACTCTTGGTTGAGTTTATACTTTATTGAGATTGCCTACACTTAGAATCAGATGAAGTGTAGTTGAGCGTTATCGAAAATGGCGCCGGTGTCGGGGAGTGGTGTTTAGAATTCTTTTAGTGAAGTTTTGTCGTGAACTAATCTTGTTGTAGTTGAATACTGTTTTTGGGAAAGAAATGTGACATCTTACTTGACCATGAGCTAGGTGACAAGTTGATGATATATTGAGATTATGAGATTGGTATATGGACTGCTAGTCTCGCATGGGTCCTTTTTTGGAAGCCAAAGCTCGGAAAGGTGTATACGACATGTTGTGCGACGACCCTTTTTACACCACATTATTTCATCATCATTACATCGCATTGTCCATCTTGTTGGATTGTGTAACTTTCTTATATGTTGATTTGCGTATTGTCTTTCCCCTTGTGTATTTTTATTTGCACCATTAATATATAAATTGGCGGCATCGATGCCGGAGTGGGACTTTTATGCGTGCAGGTGGAAGCATTTCATAGTTTATTTCTTAAGTCAGATTAGTTGCTAATGCTCAGTCGATCTAACCTACTGTGTACATATGGATTGTACTCACCCCTACATCTGTTATCCTTTTCTATGCAGATGCTAGTCAGGGTGATCTTTGTAGTGGTTGATCAGATCTAGCAATTTTTTCTCTTTCTGAGTTGTGGTGAGATCCTGCTTTCCGGATCGCCATTGGTCTCCATCTATTATTTACAGTCTTTAATTTCTTTTCAAAGACTTGAGATATATTTTAGAATCGAGAAATGTTTTAGATGATCTTTATACTTATGCTACCATGTTTTGGGAACTTTTTGGTTGTTTTCTTATCGGTTGTGGCCTAACTTTCCTTTGGAAGTCTCGTATGTGTTATTTTTTTTGCTTGCACACCATTTTGGGGTTCTCGAGGTGTGTGTCATCATGATCTCGGATTTTGGGTCATGAAAAATTCGGTGGGATTTTAATTTTTAAAGTTTGATTTTGTTATTTTGTGGTAGTAAAACCTATAGTTTGTTTGGCTTCAACTTACATATAAAGAGAATTATTGCTTCGACTTTAAGAATTATCTCAATTATATCATATTAAACACAACTTTTGCATATAGAAATTTTCAAAAGAAAGTACAAACATTTCCATTCATTAATCAATTACATAAAAAGAACATTTCAACCAAGATATAGTAGTCAAGGTTTCACTGGGTAATCGTCAAGAAAAACATATAGAAGAGGACATGCATAAAATACCTATAATATATGGTTCTCCAAACTTCCAAGAGTCATACATCGCCTCCCTTGAAATTATAGAGAATAGCAGAAGAAAAGTATAATCGGGAAACCTTCTGCTATCCCAAGATCGTTAACTAAGATCGGAAGATTCAATTAAGGAAGAGGAAGTTAGAAATGAGAACTTGTTTATGGGAGAAAACTCTTTTATTTGAGTTGTTCTTGGGTTTTCTTGGGTTTTTCTTTGGTTGTTTACAAATGACTATGGGCACCCCTATTTATACTAGTGTAGGGATGCTTCTAGAAATTATTCTAGATAGATCTACAAGAAAAATCTACATGACCTTATCTTCTAAATATCTAACAAGAATCTAGATTATTCTATACTTTACTATAAGTATCTAATTATCTAGAACATCTAGATTTTTCTTAAGTATAAATATCAAAGATATTTACTCTACCAAATTCTAGAACGTTCTACAATATATCTAAGATATTTTTTGTACCTCCAAAAATCAACTTTAATTTTTTACACTCCCCCTTAAAGTGATTTTTTGGAAACTACCCCATACTTGTTGTGGAAGAACTCAACTGAAGCTTTGAGCCACGTCTTGGTGAAGATCTAAGTAATTTCTTCCGAACTCCTCTTGCTTCATCAAATGATAAAGATTTTCCGTTATCGAATGAGCCATGTGAATTATCTCGTCGTTGAGTTCCTAGACTCCCTCTTTCTCTTAAGTTCCCTGCAGTTGTACTATCTGGAGATACATCTATGATGAACAAGTTTGAAACTCTGATGCTCAAAATTTTAGAACACGCTTCTTCCGATGCAACTCCATAATATTGAGAGATTTCATTAGTATTAGCCTCTTCATCTGATTTTTTGATGATATTGTCATCTATTTCTTGTGAAACCTAAGCACCATAGTAGGATACACCATCAGATTTCCTTTAGAGCTCTTCAATAATATGTTTATCAAATTTAGAGATTTTGAAAGTTATATCGTCTATCGCTTCACCTGAAATTTGGCCTTCAAGGTCAGCTTCTCCATCTATTCGATCAACATTTTCTTCATTTGCTTCCAATATTTGATCTAAGTCAATGACTAACCTCGATATGGCTGACGATTGATCAGAACTTCAACTTCCCATGCATCTTCCTCAATACTTTCTCCATAAAGGTCACCATCGACATATATAACTCCAGGCACTGCTTGTTCAAATTTTATTCCTTTAATTTCTTTAATAGAAGCTACCATATCACCAGTATGAACATCTTTAATAGTTTCTTGTTTCATACTGATGACATTAGTGTTTTGCTTCTCCACATGATCGATTGCATTATATTCTGAATCTTCGATCAAGTCTTCTTCAAGGTTGATGGAAACCATAGCATCTATTGCTCGAGCCTCAACTACTAAATAATTTTCTCAATATTCTTCTCTTTCAGCAATTTTTTGAGCCATATTTCTCTCCTTGGCTCCACAATATCTTTTTATATGTCCTACTTCACCACAACGATAACATCGGAGAGGCTTTTTACCATAATAGTTAGAAGACTATTCCTTCTTTCGAGGCAAGCTTAATCACCTGAGGATTGAGAGTGCAACATATCTCTTGATTTTCCTTTGAACTTTCTCTTGTCGGCTACAAGAGCATCTCCTTCTCCATATTTGACAAACACACTAGTCAACTGTTTGGCTAGTAATTTCTGTGACGACAACAAATTTTCAAATTCCTCCAAGGATGGCTGTTGAGCCCATCCTTGAATCGATGTCACAAATGGAATATATTCAGGTTTCAACCCACGAATGACTATTCTTCTCCTTCGTGCTTCAGAAATAGCCTCCTTTGGATTTAATAAACATATCTCTGAACATAAGTTCTTAATCTTTAAAAAATACTCGGAGATAGAAAGATTACCTTGAGTGATGTTAGCCAATTCATTCTCCAATATCTGCAGCCGAGCTTCATTCTTCTTGTTGAGCAAGTGATCGAGGGTCCTCCATATTTCATGAGCTGATTTACACTTTATAATATGATTGAATAAACCGGAGGAGATTGTCCTTTTCATAATGAACTCCGCCTTTGCATTACTCTGCTTCCACTTTTTGTACGCACTGCTATTTTCCGGTCCGTCATCAGGAGGACTTGTGTCATTCCCATTAATAACATCCCACAAATTCTCTCCCACAAGGTATGATTCCATACATGTTTTTCATACCTTGTAATTGGACTGATTCAAAAACTCCATCTCCAGTCCATTAACACGACCGCTAAAATCCATCTACACAAACTAGTTGAATCTACCACCAACCCGATCTTGAAATAACACTCGCAAGTCAATCTACGACTATGGCTCTGATACCATGTAGAGAATAGCAGAAGAAAAGTATAATTGGGAAACCTTCTTCTAGCCCAATATCGTTAACTAAGATCGGAAGATTCAACTAAGGAAGAAGAAGTTAGAAAGGAAAACTTGTTTATGGAAGAAAACTCTTTTATTTGAGTTGTTCTTGGGTTTTTCTTTGGTTGTTTACAAATGACTATGGGCCCCCCTATTTATACTAGTGTAGGGATGCTTCTAGAAATTATTCTAGATAGATCTACAAGAAACATCTAAATGACCTTATCTTCTAAATATCTAACAAGAATCTAGATTATTCTATACTTTACTATAAGTATCTAATTATCTAGAACATCTAAATTTTTCTTAAGTATAAATATCAAAGATATTTACTATACCAAATTCTAGAAAGTTCTACAAAATATCTAAGATATTTTTTGTACGTCCAAAAAATCAACTTTAATTTTTCACAGCAATACTACTAAATTAACCAAATTCAGATGGTGGAGATTGAGAACAAAGTTACTTTAGCTTTACAACTACCCCAAGGTATCACTTCTAATACATGGTGGGGCAGACTTGAACACATTGAGTACATCCTATACACGTATTGTAAATCTTTACTGAATGTGACATTGGGTCTATTCATTTTGAATGTTATAAATTTTCAATCTAGTAAACTTAGAAACTAATCATATATTTAGATACTAGATGAATCAATAAGACATGCCTTTTTATTGGTAGGAACTATCAATGAAGATACCGTGAAGGCTATAAACTTATAACCTGTCACATAAGATAACTTGTAAATGGACATGCATAAAAAAAGAGTATCAAACTTCCACTCTCAGTGATCCAACTCTTGTAAACAAAACCAAACACGCCCACTACAAGAACACCTTTAGGTCCTTGTCGCAAACATCACTAGATGTTGAAGATAACAAAATTGGAGCAACATGAGCCTTTCTGATGGTTTTTCTTGACGATTCTATTCAACATTCAAAAACTATTAGTAACGAGGTCAAACTCTATTACTCAGAAAGATGATTCTTTTGATTAACACTTTCTACTAGTAAATCATGTTAAAATCTCTAAAGTTGGTCTGGTCTCTTGAAATCTATAGAAAATGTCAATTTTAATCAAGCTTATCTCATGGACAAGTGTGAGATTGGACATACAAAATTGAACTACTTTTAGCATCATGATGTGACTAAATGATACAACTACAACAACATTTGTAGCAAATGATTGATGATACGACTCAATCATTTTCAAATCAGAACCAAAAGGAATTTATGTTATAAGATTAAATGGACAAAATAAGGTGATAACTAGATAGAACGTTAAATGAGTGATACAAGATGCTCAGCCACTTGGCGATGTGCATAGAAACTTTAGAATCCTGCAACCACCCATAGAAAAAGCAGTGTTTGCATTTCGCCATCTTTCTATTGGTTATGGCTTCAAAAGATATCCCCATTTGCTTCTTAATTCCCAATATGAACTTCATTGTTTTCAAAATTTCACATTCAATGTATCATAATCCAGTATTTTAGCTCCTGTTATCTATAGATTTCTTTCTATAAATGGTGTAATCTGCTTTTCTGAGAATTGTAATCCAAAAGAAAGAAAACACAAAGTTGCACAATCTGTGTGTATTTTTTTTCTTGTATATTAAGGTTTAAGTAATAAGTCATTGGTGGAATTACTCAAACCTTAATATGCAAGGAAAAATACACACGAATTTATGCTACTTTGTATTTCTTTCTCTACATATCTCAGAAAAAGGAGATTACATCATTTATAGCAAGGAATCTATAGATAAGAGGAGAGTAAAAATACTAAATTTTGATACATTGAACGGAAATATCGAGAACAATAAAGCTCATATTGGGCATAATTTCATAAAGAAGCAAATGTCTATCTTATGAAACATTATAATAACCAATAAAAGATGAAGAAATCAAACAATACTTTTTTCTAGGGTGGCTGCAAAATTCTGAAGTTTCTATGCATGTCACTACGTGACCGAGCATCTTGTATCACTCGTTTAACGTTCTATCTAGTTATCACCTTATTTTTTTATTTAACATTATAAAATAAATTCCTTTTGTTGCTGATTTGAAAATGATTGGGTCCTATCATCAAATCTTTGCTTCAAATGTTGTTGTAGTTATATCATTTAGACACATTATGATGCTAAACGTAGTTTAGTTTTGCATGTCCAATATCAAACAAGTCCATGAGATAAACTTTCTGAGTAATGGAGTTTGACTTTAGTCATGGTTTCTGAATCCTCGTGAATGGAATAAGCGAAACCACCAGAAAGGCTCCTCTTGCTCCAATTTTATCATCTTCAACAACCAGTGCTGTTAAAACTACTCCAATCACTCCTAATAGAGGCAGGGAGTTGGAAATAACAGCTTTACAAGTTCAAAACTTTGTTGTCAATGAGTTGAGGTTGGCAACAATGAACTTCAGATTTGAAGGTATTCTTGTAGTGGACAAGTTTGATTCTGCTTACAAGGGTTGGATCAATGAAAGTGACAGTTCACCACTGAAAACCAACATGGGGTTTGCCGTTGCAGTAAAGATTCTGAGTACACATGTACTTCAGGTCTTAGAAAGTGGCTTCAATTCTACTTTTTCTAGTTATTGTCTTAATTCTATGGATTTTGTAAGTTAAATAATGCAATTTTTTTATGCATATCCATTTACATGTCATTTCATGTGACATTAAAAAATAAACTCTCTTCCCAATCTCCACCATTAGAATTTGGTTATGTTAGTAGGATATTGCAAGAAAGGCGATGATAGGCTAATCATTTACGATTCTCTGGCTCGTGGAAGTTTAGAGAACCATCTATTTTGAAATATATTATGCATGTGCTCTTGTATATGTTATTTTTGACAATTAGTATCTTGTTTGAAGTTGCGGCAGGACCTGTCTAATCACCTCTTCTCAATACTTTTTTGGCCTACCTCTACCCCTATGTATACCTCCTACAACCAGCCTCACGCAGATCTTTAGTAAGATGTTAGCGCACCTCCTCTGCAGATGCTCATACCATATGAGTCTCGCTTCCATCATCTTATCTGCCACATAAGCCACTCTCACCTTCTCCCAGATAACCTCATTCCTAATCTATCTCTCTTATTTTTCCCACACATCCATCAACATTCTCATCTCCACAACATACATATTTTGAACATGTGACTTCTTAAAAGGACAATACTCCACAACATACAACAAGGACGGTCTAACCACCACTTTGTAGAACTTACTTTTAAGTTTATGTGGTACCTTATTATCACATAAGACTATAGCGACACACCTCCATTTCATCTATGCCGCCCCAATGCAATGTGTGACATCATCAATGGTGTCCCCACTACACTGGATTATGGACCCAAGATATTTAAACCTTTTTTGTTGGGAATAATCTGTGTGGCAAGCCTTACTTCTACATTTGCTTCATCCAATGCAACACTGCATTTGCACTCCAAATATTCCATTTTGGTCATGTTCAACCTGAACCCTTTATAGTTTGGACTTACCTCCAATCTACATTAACTATGTCTCGTGCCTATCAATTAGTTCTATATATGTTGTCTGCAAATAACTTACACCATGAAATCTCCTCCTGAATAGACCGTGTCAACTCATCCATCACTAAGGAAAATATGAAAGGGCTAAGAGTTGATCCCTGATGTAGCCCCATCTCAACTGGAAAGTGCTTCGAGTCTCCCCCACCATTTAGCTTCTGAACATATCCAAAGGACATCTTTCATGATTTTGTCATAGACCTTTTCAAGGTCAATGAACACCATATGTAGCTACTTATTCCTTTCCCTATATTTCTCCACTAGTCTCTGCACAAGATGAATGAATTTAATATTCAATATCCCCAACATGAATCCAAATTTCTTCTCAAAATTGACACCACTCTTCTCACCCTCAACTCCACCACTCTCTCCCAAACCTTCAAAGTGTGGCTTAGCAATTTGATACTACTATAATTGTTACAGTGTTATTTATCAACCTCATTCTTGTATAGTGGAATTGTACTCCACCAATGAAAATGTTTTTGCTATTTGGTATGCTTACCTCGTCTAAATCCTCCAAAAATGAGATTTTTAGCCTCCTCATCTAGGCTCACTTGTGGTGAATTAAACTAATACCATTCAAATTAATCCCACCAACGAGTAGCTTAATCATCATCATCCTATCATTGTTCCTCCTAACCTCCACCACTCTTATCCTAAGGTCCCCATGTACTAAAATACCTACACCATTTCTTTCTCTCGAGCCTCCTGAGTACCACAACTTAAAGCCTTACACATCTCATGCTTTGGTACCTACAAATTGTGTCTCCTAGATGTAAGTTATATGTATCTTTCTCTTCTTGTTAATCGTTACTAGCTCAATAGACTTCTTATCAACGATCCGATGTTACATGACCATACTTCCGCTTAGGAGAACTTGCAACCCCTTACTGCTACTTCTTCTTAGTCCTGACCTCAACTATTGACATGACCCTAGTCTACCATCACTCACCAAAGCTACTAGGAAAATATGAATGTAACAACATGTCTCAATCGTTATGAGTAGACCAATAGTGAAAGAAGTCCAGCCAAAAAAAGGTTTTGGGTAGTGGCTTAAAAAATGTTAGGCTATGCCAATCTCAGACGAAATCTGAGACTTATAAGGTCTAGGGTCACTCGGGAATATGAGGGGTAATATGTCTAGTCTTTGTTTATATTTTCTAGTATCCAAGACATTAAGGAACCCAATCTTACGGGAATCAAATTTGGCGTAAAGGGGATAGTTCGGGATGTCAAGAAAAGAAGCTATCTTTTGAAAATTTGGACTTTCAGAGATTTCCAAGCCTCTAAAGCTCATGCAATCTGGTATAACGGGATTCAGACCGCTATAACGAGAGTTTGCAGGCACTATAGCTGGCTGACGACAATAATAGGGTTGCTATAGCGGGGTAGGTCAGGATTTTATACAGTAAAAGTCCTAAAATTTCCTACTTTATGCATAATTGTTCTAAAGGTTGAGAGGGATGAATTAGGTCACTTCCTACTTCATTTTCCACTAAATTCATCAGTAAATGTAAGTTCATTACTCTTCTATCTAATAAATTGATTCTTAAACCTTAGAATATAAGATATTACCCTTGAGAAAGGTGTTTGACTTGAGTTAATGGTGGAAAAACCCTTATTTGGGTGGAATGATCATGAATTGACCTAGGTCTAGGATTTTTTTTATGATCCATATATAATTAGGCCATTTTTGATTAATTGATTGGATTTATTTATTATTTTAGACCAAGAACAAGCAAGGTACTTCAAAAGGGGAAAGCTCGGGTTCCTCAGACTTTTTAAGGGGCTTGATTCGAGGTAGGTGATGGTGTATAATTTTTGATATGTAGGCATGTCTACAACTTTATAGTATCACCTGTATAATTCATGTTGGGAAAACATAAGAAAGAATGTGGAATGACATTTGATAATCTCATGCAATGAACTTGTTTATGTTATTTATGGTTTCAAGTGTTATTATTGATTATGATTGTGATTGTGCATGATTGATGGTTGGCTTATGTACCAAGACGGTACATTAATACTAATCGCTTGGGTACCACACTTGGTATGAATACTAACTTTGGTTAGCTCGTTTACCACAATGGTACACTAATAGTTTGTGTGTAGATTCCTTGAGAGGACAAAGTATGTGTATTTGTGGTTCCATGAAAGGAGCAGGTCCTTGTAATTGTAATCATGTGGGACATGTTTGAGGTATTGGTTGATTGATGGTATTGTGACTCGGAGTCTATATATTCATGATTGTGGTATATGTGTTTTCTTGTGTTTACTATGTTGTAGTTGTCTATTAACATTCATGATTTGCACTTGTCGTGTGATCCTATCAGTACACAACCACAATGTACTGATACTGCACCTGTTCTATTATTGTTGAGTATGGGGCATCTTCCCGTGGCTGATACGAGACCTCAAATAAGGAATGCTTGACTTCAAATCAAAGGGTGAACTACTCTTTTAGGTTGTCATGAGTTCTTCTACATTTTACTGCCCACATTTTTGGGCAAACACATTAGACTATTAGGTCATGTTTTTTAAGCTTAAGGGGTTGCATCCCCATTCTAGACTTATTTAGAGTTTTGGTACCACAACCTTCAGTTTCTTGTAGTTTTATTTTCGCTGATGTTTTAAGTATCGATTGAGTTTATGGGGACGCAATTTGTTGACTTGGTTTAGAAAATGGTGTGGTGGCTAATTTTTGGGTTGGTAGTTTGTTACACTCACGATGGTCTATGTCATGACATAAACTAAACAAGATATAAACGAAATAGGAATCTACTAACACCACTGAATCAAGATGAGTGTTTATTCAATGAATAGATGAATAAAAGCAACCAAATCGATAACATGTGTACACCCAATATACTAACACAAGAAAAACCACAAGAACTGTGGAATAATGTCACTATAGATCAAAAACCCGAGGGTAGAGTTAGACCGGGAGAAAAGTGAATTAAACACAAAAGATCAATAATTAGACAAGAAAGATATATCAAAAACTAGATCTAACATATAACTCTAACTCTGCATATAGATCTGGAAACAAATCTAAAAGTCAAAAACTACAGGCAACCTGAAGAAAATAGGAAATTAATTTGGGGTGATAGAACCTGAAACTTGAAGAAGAGATCGGAGGAACTTCTGTGGAGAAGAAAGAATGGATCTGGTTTTCTAGATCTGACTCACGCCGAAAATTATGAGATGTCACCAGAAACTAGTATCACTTCAAGGTTTTATCGGATGAAGTTAATACTTTCTGGAAGTCGACGGAGCTTGCTGAAAGTCACCAAAAATTACTGGATGTCGCTGAAGTCGCCGGAGCTTGCCTGATGTTGTTGAAATTTGCTGGTATATAGTCTTTACTGGCCAGATCTGGTATGGATCTGGGTTGGAGTGGACTTTCCAACAAGAACTATTTAGTGACGAGAGAGGAAATGGCAAAAAAATAAAGAGGGAGAAGAAAATCTATAAAATTAAGGGAGTAAAATAGATCCTCCCTATTAGCAGATTTACAACAACCGAAAAATTCTTGATTTTCATCAAAGAAGAAGACGATCCAAAGTGATTTTGCCAAAAAAAATTCTTGCTTTGAGAATGAAGAAAGATAGTGGTTGTGCTGGAATTACAAATTGTGTACGAGTGAATGAAATATTTGACACAAAAGATACACCATCAAAGGAAAGAAGAAAACAGAAACAAACAAGGTCTTCATGTTTGGCCTTGGTTTCATCAAAGAAGACTAACCCTTTTATCTGGTCTGAAGATGATAAAAGGGTTATGTTATATGGGTTAAAGAGCTACTCTTGCACTGGGCCAGCAAGAAGCCCAATTCGTCTAAAAGGCCAAACAAATAAAGATTTTACATATAGCTGAAATGTATATACATAAAGAGGGAATAAAGTTTGTTATAGAAAAACCAATTAAGATTGTACAACTAGAATGGTATTACAATAGAAAGTTCTATTCTTTTCTTTAGTTGTGTATAAATATAGAAACAAATTGTATTCTGCATAATCAATCAATACACATAAAATTTATAAATTTTTGTTTCTTTCATGGTATCAGAGCACTATTAATCATAAACTCTCTTTCTCATCTTCATCAATCTATCAACCTCTTCAACAATAATGACTAACTCTGTCGAGAATTCTGGAACAACCCCTGATAATAGTAGTACTACTCTTGGTGGTAATTATACTATTACTCCGGGGATTGATTCCAATCACCCTTATTTTTTTACTCATTCAGATGCTCCTGGTATGAACCTCATCAATAACACCTTTGATGGGAAAGGATACCAAGCATGGAAGAGATCTGTTCTCATTGCTCCTTCAGCAAAGAACAAGTTAGGTTTCATCACAGGTACTCAGTCTGCACCTGCTGTTGGGTCACTAGATTTGCAACCATGGAGTAGATGCAATGATATAGTCACTTAATGGTTGCTCAACTCCCTCTCCAGAGAAATTGTTGATAGTGTGATCTATTCTAGATTTGCTAGGGAACTTTGGATTAACTTGGAGCATCGAAAATTTCACCTGCAAAAGGAGCTAAGAAGGTTAGTTCAAGGTACTAGTAACATTGCAGGTTATTTCACTAAACTTAAAAGACTCTGGGGTGAGCTAAACTCTTTGAACTCCAACATCAAATGTTCTTGTGTATGTGTGTGTGAAGGAAAATAGAAAATGGAAAAATTTCTGGAAGATGAGAAACTTATTCAGTTTCTGATGGGTCTTAATGACAACTATGGTCAGTCTAGAGGAACCATCCTTATGATGAATCCACTACCTGATATCAATGTTGCATATTTACTATTTTTACAAGATGAAAATCAGAAAGAGACATACATGAGTTCTCTCATACCCTCTGATTCATCTTCTTTCATGGTAAATATCATGAATCAGTATAGAGGATGACAATCTCAACAATTCACAGGTAACAATTTCAGGTCTAGAAATTCATATACCAGACCTAACAACTCACCAGCACCACATAAATCTTAGAAACAGTTTCAGAAATTCAAAGGAAAAAGGGAAAAATATGATCCTAATGCAAACTGTTCACATTGTGGAAAGAATGGACGTTTGAAGATGAATTGTTTTAGGTTGATAGGTTTCCAGAAGACTTCCAGTTTACACATGAGAAGGGAAACCATAGTCAAATAAGGTAAAATGCAACTGCAACAATGGAGTAGGTAGAGCCAGTACTCAATGCTCATACCATCTGTCAACATTTTAACAAGGAGCAACTCAATTTTTTACATCAGGCTTTAAAACAAATGAAAATGGAAGAGAACATCAACACTTCAAATAAAAATGAAAGAGAACAAGTTAATGCAAATGCAGTTGCTAGTTCAATTATAAAGTATTTTGGTTCTTGTTTTTCTGTGTTCAATTCTAAAACTCGGATTATAGATTCAGGTGCCTCAAAACATATATGCTTTCATCCTTCCTCCTTCTTATTTTTATCACCTCTTAGAGTCCCTCTAAACATCAATCTTCCTAACTCGGATTCTATTGTTTTTACTCATAGTGGTGTTGTATCTTTATTTTCTGATTTAACATTGCATAATGTCCAACTATGTTCCTAAGTTTCAAGTATAACTTACTACCATTCATAAGTTGTGCTGTCATTTCAGCCTTTCAATCCTTTTCAATTCTAATAAGTGTCTCCGGTAGGGCCTTTCTATGAAGAACCCACAAGTTTTTGGTGAAGCTAAGGAGGACCTCTACTTTCTTCAACCCAATCTTTAGAAGTCCTGTTTTAAGGTAACTCTATCTCAATCAGCCCAAAATGATTCTAGTGTTTCTTGTTATGCTTCACAACCTTTTTATATTTCCTTTCCTGTTTGTTCTAGTGTTATTTCTGATGTAAAGCTATGGCACATTAGACTTGGGCATTTAGCCTTTTCATCAATGAAAAATGTCAGTTTCATTCCTATTCCTTCTAGTTTTGATTGTTATTGTGATATTTGTCCACAAGCTAGGCAATCTAGACTTCCTTTCCCAATCAGTCATATTAAATCTAAATCTAAATTTGAGCTACTTCATGTTGATACTTGGGGCCCTTACAAAATTTCTACTTACAATCATTATAATTACTTTCTCACCATAGTTGATCACTATAGCAGGGCTACTTGGACTTTTCTGTTGACCACTAAAAGTAATTCCTTCAGAACATTACAAGCTTTCATAATAATAGTGCAAAGACAGTTTGATGCAAAAGTCAAAATAGTCAGATCAGATCATGCCCTTGAGCTAGGTAAAAGTGCAGCAGGAGTTAGTTTCTTTAATTATCTAGGCATTGTTCACCAGACTTCTTGTGTTGCCTCACCTCAACAAAATGGTGTGGTCCAGAGGAAACACAGACATCTCCTTGAAACTGCTAGGGCACTCATGTTTCAATCAAAGGTGCCTATGATTTATTGGGGGGAATGTATCTTAATTGCTACTTTTCTCATTAACAGGTTTCCATCAAAAGTTTTACATGGAAAGACACCTTATGAATTAATTTTTGGGACTGTTCTTTCTTACAAAATTTTAAGGAGTTTTGGGTGTTTATGTTATGCTAATACCTTGAGCCATGAGAGAAGTAAGTTTGAGCCAAGAGCCAAAGGTTGTGTGTTTTTAGGATATCATATCAATCAAAAATGGTATAAACTTTTGGATTTGGATACAAAATAGATTTTCACCTCTAGAGATGTCCATTTCATTGAACATATATTTCCTTTTGATTCTGATCAGCCCGCTACTCCTATTTTTACAGAATCTTCTTTTAATTTTGATCCTTCACCCTCTCAATCTTTTCCTCAGGATCCTACTTCTTCACATGTTTCTTCTTTGGATACAAAGTTGCATACTCCTTCTCCCTCACTTGCTCTGCCTACCAATTCATCATCTCCAACACCTGTTTCTTCAACCCCTGATCCTCCTCTCACAAGGTCCACTAGAACTACTTTTGGAAAATTTCCTTCTCATCTTATAGATTACATCTGCAATTCTATTATTCATACTAATGTAACTCACTCTTGTATTTTCTCCACCACTACACCTCCCTCTATTTCAGTCCATACTCTTTCTACCCCCAATCAAACCACTCTTCAAAGTTGTGCTCACATTTTTTAACCTTCCAACTATGCTCGGGCCTGTTCACATCTTGGATGGAAAAGTGCCATGGATGCTGAACTTGAATCTCTACAATTCAATAAAACTTGGAATGTGGTTTCTTTACCCCAAGGTAGGAAAGCTTTACCTTGTAAGTGGGTTTACAAGGTTAAGCAACATGTTGACGGTAGTTTGGAAAGATTAAAGGCCAGACTGGTTGTGAGAGGTGATATACAACAAAAGGGGATAGATTTCACTGAGACCTTTTCACATGTGGTTAAAATGACCACCATTAGGTGTTTGTTGGCTTTTGCAACCATGAAAGATTGAGATATTACTCAGTTTGATGTCAATAATGCCTTTTTACATGGAGATCTACAAGAGGAGGTTATATGAAATTCCCTATTGGATTAGATCCACCTCAACCTAATTTGGTTTGCAGACTCAAAAAGTCTCTTTATGGCCTCAAACAAACCTCTAGGCAATGGTATGCCAGGCATGCATGAGCTCTCAGTTTTAAGAGTTTAACTACCTCTCTTAATGATTATTCCTTGTTCTTTAAACAATCAGGTTCTTTCATCACTATCATTGCTGTCTACGTGGATGACATACTTATTACATGAGATGATTTGCACGAAATTACTGCTCTTAAGTTATTTCTACATTCAGAGTTCATAAGCAAGGACATTGGGCCTGTACATTATTTTTTAGGCATGGAAATACTTAGAGAGTCATAAGGTATTATCATCGGTCAGTGAAAGTATACCTTAGATCTCTTACAGGAGTTTGATGTTTCCCATCTTCATTCAGTTTCTTCCCCTTTGGATCCGTCTATGAAGTTGTCTGCCGATTCAGGGGAAATCATATCAGATCCTACATTATACATGCATCTCATTGGCAAACTAAATTATTTGACGCATACAAGACTTGATTTGTGTCATCCAGTTCTGCTTCTTAGTCAGTTTATGCAACAACCTTGCCTTTCTCATTATGATGCAGCTCTCCGTGTAGTGAGTTACTTGAAATGCACTCCTGTTCAAGGTTTGTTCATGTCCGCTTCATCTTCTTTTTCCCTTCAGGATTTCTATGATGCTGATCGGGCGTCGTGTAAGGATACACGAAGATCTATCAGTGGATTCTTCATAAGCCTAGGAGGCTCGCCCGTTTCTTGGAAATCCAAGAAGCAAACTTTCATTTCCATTTCCTCTGTTGAGGCTGAGTATCGCTTTATGAGACGGCTCGATGCCGAGTTAACTTGGCTGGTACGATTACTTTCTGATCTATCACTTCCCCTCGCTCTTCTAGTTTCAGTAAACTGTGATAGTCAAGCTGCCATCCATATCACACGCAACCCAGATTTTCATGAATGAACAAATCATGTCGACCTCGATTGCCATTTTCTTTGTCATCAGTATCTATCGGGACTAATATCCCTCTCATTTGTTCCATCGAGGACTCAGTTAGCTGATCTTTTTACCAAATCTCTCTCCGACCCTTTACATCACTCCTTACTTTGCTATATGGGTCTCAATCAGCTCCCCTCCATCTTGAGGGGGATGTTGGAATTACAAATGGTGTACAAGTGAATGAAATATTTGACGCAAAAGATACACCATCAAAGGAAAGAAGAAAACAGAAATAAACAAGGTCTTCATGTTTGGCCTTGGTTTCATCAAAGAAGACTAACCCTTTTATCTAGTCTGAAGATGATAAAGGGTTCTGTTATCTGGGCTAAAAAGCTACTCCTGGACTGGGCCAGTCAGAAGCCTAATTCGGATAAAAGGCCCAACAAATAATTTTTTTACATATAGCTGAAATGTATTTACATAGAGAGAGAATAAAGTTTGTTATAGAAAAGCCAATTAAGATTGTACAGCTAGAATGGTAGTTACAATAGAAGGTTATATTCTTTTCTTTAGTTGTGTATAAATATAGGAACAAATTGTATTCCGCATATTCAATCAATACACAAAAAATTTCTAAATTCTTGTTTCTTTCAGGTTGTTGATTATCTAATGTCTCGAAAACTGATCTAATGTACCTGACATGGCTATCGACAATAGCAAATGAAGAATCTCAACTTCAATAGATCGACAAATAATAAAATCCCTTTTCCCAGCATCTTGGTTGAAGGAAAGCAATAGATGCATAACCAAAAAAGAAAGAAAATCAAGTGTAACGGAGAAAAGATAGTTATTTGACTTTCCAAAGTTTACTAAAAAGTTTTTTTCCAGAAAACTAAAACACAATAAACATTTTTAATTTGCGAAATTATATATACAATCACATATTTACCATACACCCAACAAACTTTTCTAACATCAAATTATCTAGCACTTCAATAATTTATTTCTCCGCTTGTAGTGAAAAAAATAGTAAGACAAGTACCTGATTTTATTTGTAGAATTATGATTTTGATCATTGCTCAATTATTTTTCCACATAACAATATAGAGGATGTAATAGTAAATGAATATGTCATGACCCAAAGTACACCCTAGACGTGACATGTCATATAAGACCCCAAGAGACACAAACCACTTGACATACATATAACACAATATAGTAGACAAAAGTAGAATGTAAGTAGAAAGTCTCATATCATAGGAGAGTTTGACATAACAACGAAAGTCTAATCATATTCTTTACAAGTCAATCTTTAGAAGAGTGGTTGGAACGTAACTCATACAACACGTACAACATCCAAAACCTAAAGACATAAGAAAGCATAGTAAAGGTGACACG
>JAJONZ010023126.1:0-13931 GCA_029582445.1 Solanum paucissectum
ATTATTTTGTACTGACGCCCCATTGCCTTAGGGGCGCTGCATTCATGCATGCAGGTCCTGACAGACGACCGAGTAGACCTCCTCAGCAGCAGGATTGATTTTTTTTCGGTTGGCTCGCCCCTTTCCTTTGGAGCTACCAGAGTTGGGAGGTTTGTTACCTTTTGTTGTACATATCTTTATGGGTAGGCTGGGCCCTTTCCCGCTAATCTTTACTACTCTTAGAGGCTTGCAGACTAGTGTGTGGGGTGTATAGCTACGTTATGGCCATACTGGCATATGTTATTGGTTTGCTGAAGCTTGTGAGCTGTTTGATGTATTGTATTGATATATACCTGCTTTTAGTTTTGGTATAGATATCATGGTGGCCTCGACGGCCCAATCAGGACTTCTGTGGTAGTTGACTATTTATTTATATGATCTCCTGGGAGTAGTTTCTTTTATAGATCAGTTGACAGGGGCCTTGCCGGCCGATGACTTAGTTTTAAGCTGAGATATACTTGTTTGTTTTCTTGATTGCGTGTGGCTGCCATGCGCTAGTAGCAAATGGTTCAGCAGGGTCGGCTCGAGCCTGAGTTTTGGCATTAGGAGCCAGTTGCGCCCCTCGAGTTTGGGGCGTGACAATAACAATTGCCAAAAATAAGAAAAATCAGGCAATACTCACAAACAATAACTAAAAAAGATGTAACAAACAATAAAAATAAAGTTACCCGCCTCGGAGTTTGACGTTTTCGACCAGATCTTGTACTATCCCATTATGAGAGAGATGGGCGAGTAGCCATGGTGGTGTCGTGGTGGTCTTCTGACCGTTAGTTCATGAGTTTGTTTGTTCACTATTTTGGGGGTGGGTTTTGGTTATTCTCCGGCGTTGCTAGCTCTCGCCAGAGTTTGGTGGTGTGAGGGAGAAGATAGATGGGTCTGTGCCGGCGAGATTGGAGGTTGTTTGAGTGGTTCTTGGATCTTGAGGCTCGCTGGAATGAAGATAAAAATGAGGGGGTTTTGATCGTGGTTCCTGGTGGGTTCGTGGGTGTGGTCGGAAAAAGAGAAGGGAGGTTTGTGAGTTGGTTTCTGGTGGCTTTGGGCGATTTTGTGTTGATTGTTGGTGGCTGGTCTGATGGTGGTTTCCATTGGGGTTTTGAGATGTTGTTCGCTAGTTTCCGGCAAAGAAAATAGAGGGATTTCGGGTGGTTTTTTGGTGGTTGGAGGTGTTCGTGAAGAAAGGGGAGGATGGAGGTGGATCAGGTTACTGGTTTTGGAAGCGTTTTGGAGGTTGCCCGAACTTTGCCGGATTCCGGGGTGGTGGCAGTCGGAAAAGGAAAGAAAAGAGACTCTTTAAGATTTTACTAATTTGGAAATTTTAGACCACCCATAAATTAATCACTAAGAAATAGCTTAAATAGAAAATCGAAAACCACTTATAGTACAATACCACGATCTTAAAATCATGGGCCAAAACCACTAGCTGATAAAATATCTGTGTATGAAATATTATTCATGTTTGAATGAATTTCTACACTGTGCAAAATATCAAAATAAATATTAACAAATAAAATAAATAAAATGAATATTAAAAATGTAATGAACGTAACTAATGACCTGTAAAAATGCAATTTAACATAACTAATGATTTAATCAAAATGAATAAATATGTGAACGTATTCAACCGGCTCTGACAAAAAATAATGTAATTAAAATTAACTGATAAAAATCCTAAATTTTGACAAATAAGGATAGTTATCGATAAACTTATTTAAAATTATAAAAAATGTATTTTGAACTATTTAATAAATAAAACTTAAAAGTTACGAATTTTAAAAATGTTAGGCCAAAATTGGGTGTCAACAATGTATATTTATGAAAAGGCTAAAGTTTTGAGAAAATGAGTTAATTTGATTGATTTCTACATGCTTATGTGCATTTGAGCACGAGTTGCATATAGACTTCATGATATGATGTTTTGAAAATGCTTTAGCTTGAAGTTGATGTTTCCTCCTTGGATATTTACATTCATGTAATTACATGCTTGTTGGGCTGTTAGGTTTGAGTTCTCTTTCATGTGATGTCTAGAATCTATGTTCCCAAGGGGGAGATAATGTAACACCTCGAAAATTAGAAGTCTAGAAAGGGAGCCAAGTGGAAGGTTACCAGCCAATGACTGAGCCATGACACCTTTCATGGAGCCCCAGACAGGCCGTGAAGGGCACCACGACTCGTGCTGGTGCTCGTGGTTGCCTTCCAGTGTTTGGCCAAGAGGGGCTTCCCTCCCACGAGCCCTTAGATGGCTCGTGGTGAGCCACACGGCCCGTAGTAGTGGCCGTGAAAGGGAGGCAGAACCCACCTCTAGGCTAACCTCCTCCCATGAGCCCTTAGACGGCTCGTGAAAGGATAAACGGCCCGTGAAGGTGGGCATGTGGAGAAGGCAGGACTTGCCTACCCACTGGTCTAGGGACCACAACTGCCCAGACGACTCATGGACCCCTAGACGGCTCGTAAAGCCCTCCATCCGGGGGCTCACGTCAGATGTAAGTCAGGGTCAGTTCGATTTTTTCTAATTATTTTATCTTGATACTACGTCGTTTAGCCCTTACCTAGAACCCCTATATAAGAGATTTTAACCCCAAGATCAACCCATTCAAGTCATTCTCTCAAATTTATAAAAGAAGAACAAATCTTCCTCCCAAATATTTCTCTCTAGAAAAGCTTGAAGAAGAAGGATTCAACCTAGTGTTTCAAGTCAAGTCTTCAATTCCTCCATTAAAGTTCAACAATTCACATTGAGGTATGACAATTTTCAGGGAAAATTAGCAATCAAGTCATAATTCTCTTTAAGAGATTTATTTAAAATGTCAGAATGACAATATTTTAGAAAATAATTTGTATTCAGATTTTATTATTTAAATTTCCTTTTATTTATCAAAACATTCCTATATTGGACCAAATTCTAAACCAATAACCGTTTAAAAAGAAAAAAACAATTACACCACTACCCATTACCCTTATTTCCCCACCTTTCACGTTTTCTTTCCCCCACCTTTCACGTTTTCCAGCTTCTCTTTCTTCAAGGTTCTCACAATTTGTTCAACGAAATCTCTATTTAATTCAAGAAATTTCTCGATTGTTAAATGAAATCTCTATATTAATTCAAGAAATTTCTTGATTGGCAAAGGTAATTTCCATTATTTACTAAGATCTATTTTGATTTGCTTTTTAAAATCACTGATTATGGTGTATATTCCGGATTGTATATATTACGGATTTTCAGTCAATTTTTTCAATTTTTATGTGATTTTGTTTAGATATTCATCAAATATTTATGTATTTCAGATTTTTAGTCTTTTAAATATATTTTTTCAATTTTTTTTGTGATTTTGTTTTAATTTTTCAGATTTAGTAGAATCTAAATATTCATTTATATAGTATTCATTTACTTGAACATGTGCAGGCAAATGATTTTTATGTCAAAAATCATCCTACAAAAGCTCCACATATCCAATGTGTAATTTGCCGAATACCTATCATACGGACAAGGGATTTCAGCGAGTAATTTGGATGCATCATTTCTACGGTCAAGATACGCTACACTTTTTTGGAATTATGGCCAACAAAAGAATGATGCCGGAGCTATAAGTGACAATGAAGCACCTCCACGACATAGCATGATTAATGTAACTTTTGAGGATAATGAAACAATTCAAATAGATTAGTCATTGTCTATTTTTTGTATTGTCAATCTTTTTAGTTAATAGACATTAGTTTTTGTATTGCTAAGAGACCTTTCTAAAGTTGTGAAGTTCTGAATTTATTACTGTAAAAACTCTTGAACTTTTTTTTTCATAATTTTAATGTTTAGAAGTTTTGTGGTTTATCTATAGATACCTTTTTGTAATTAAACTGCTAACTTAAAATACAAGTTATAAATTATAAAATTACAGTATATTCATGTGTATATTATACAAGTCTTAATCATGACTGTATTAGTAAGACATTTTTTGTATTTTAATCATAATTGTATTAGTAAGACATTTTTTGTATTTTATTTTTTGTAAGACATATTTTGTATTCATGTGTATACTCTCTACAGTTTTAATCATAACTGTATTAGGAAGACATATTTTTGTATTTTATTTTGTTAAAGCAATATAAGTTTGATGAAAACATAATATATAAAATTGTGATGAATACATTATAAGAAGGGAAATACAAACTTATTTGGTATTCATTTGGCGTTTGGAATACAAAATGATATTGAAATACATCATGATTTTTGGAATACAAACTGATATTGAAATACATCCTGAATTTTGGAATATAAACTGATCCGGAGAAATAGTAACTACAATTTTAAAGTGAAATAACAATAATATAACAAGGATGTATATTGAAATATAAATACAATTTAGTTTGAATACAACTTATTCTATGTTTTATGTTTTCACCAAAAATGTACTTTCAATATCATTTTATTTTACTACTAATTTGTATTTATATATTTTTTCTTAAACTAGAATGCAAAAAGAGTTGTATTCATTATAATTCTATACCAACAATTTTTTGTATTTTAAGTTATACATATCTTTAGGTATATAGATTGTATTCCATTTTTTGTGTAATTTAAATTTGTGACTCATATAATTTTTCAATTACACTTTAAAGTAATTACACATTAAATACACACAAATAAAATAAATAAATTCATAACATGAATATGAATACATTTTGGTTGAACACATATTCAAAGAATTCCAAACAAGTAAATATATAAAACAGAGGGCATTAGAAATTGGGAAACAATTCCACTCTAATAAGATATAAAATTCAAGCATCATTAACTAAACAATACACGGTCCATTCCTACATGAACGCCTATTGTGCCCCTTAAACCCACAAGTACTGCAAGAATTCTTGCTCTTCTTCCCACATAGCTCGTTGTACGCCTTATCACGATACTTCTTGGATGGCTTTCTAGGTAGCTTCTTGTGCTTTGGAGCCGCTCTATGTCGTCCTTAATATACCCAGGTACATTCCACTCATTTTGATCAGGTAAGGGATTGATTGGAATGTTGTATGTATCCAACAAGTAATTACACGTTAAATACACAAAAATAAAATAAACTAATTACATAAATGTAATGTGCGCTCAAACATCACTAGCTTCGAAAAGAAAAAATATAGAACACGCACTCAATACATACTGATCTGTATTTACATACAAAGATTTCACTTTTTAGCTCAACTACAACAAATTGAATCCAATATTTAATTGTATCCATAACTTACTACAAGGCAACAAATATTGGTATACAATTCTTAATTACTTTATGATTTTTAATCCCTAGTTGTACTCTGATCAGTATATCACATAATTTTTATGACTACATCCCTATATTGTTACTATTTACATTAACTTAATGGGATACAAAATACTGTCTACATTAAAAAAAACAGCTTCCAAACTAAAAAAAATCAATTTCATTCGTTCTACATCATAATTTGGATACAAAACATCCAAAAAAATGGAAATACGAAAATCTCATATTGTTACTGTTTACATTAACATAATGGGATACAAAAATATTGTAGCATGCAAATAAAAAGAAAACAACTACGAAAATAAAAAAAATCAAGCACTTTCAATCGTTCTACATCATAATTTGGATACAAAACATCCAAAAAAAGCTAAAAATATCAAACCATACAAAGATTTCACTGATTTCATCAGAAAAAATCAACCCACTATTATAGTTGAGATATACGAATATATCATCCAAACAAATAAAATAATCGACAAAAATAAAAATACCCGATGTCGAAATTTCTTGAATTCAATGGAACTGACGAAATTATAGTCGTGAATTTTGAAAACCTCCGTTTCAAGAATATGCCAAATTCAACTAGAAGAAGCTTTGGAAATTATCAATTGAATGATTCGGAAGACAAAACTATTTTTTGCAAATTTATTTTTTGGAATTCTTAAGGACAAGGCAAAAAAACGCTCGAAAGAAAAAATGGCAACATATGCTCTTTCAAAACGTAACTAATTTATATTTAAAATCTTTTTTTTCTTTTTTGAAATTTTTTGTTCCATGATTTTCTCTATTCTGTTATTAATTATTTGTATTCTTTCAAATTAATTAAAATAAAATAAATACATAACTCGTCCCTTAACAAACTAAAATATTGTCATTTTAAATAAATAGTGAAACTATTGCTAAGGAGTCCCACTAAAAGCTAAAATATTGCTATTTTGAAAATTTTCCCTAATTTTCATCCATGGAGTTCCCAAATTCTCCTATTTCCAAGGATAAAAATCTCCAATTGAATTAGGGTTTTCTTCTATATTGTGGGTTCTCTTGATTATTGATTTAATTGATGGATTTATGATCTTTTATGCATGAATCGATAGAATTACATGAATTTATGATGAATTTCCATGAACCCATGTATAACCCATGTTTTATAGATATTGATGCATGAAAGTGGGTTTTGAACTATGAAATGTGAATTATGGAATTATGCATATTCTTATGAAATGATGTAAGTGTTTTAAGGATGCTTTGAGAGTGAAGTATCAATGATGATGTTGTTGTTGTGTTGTTGAAAGGATTTCTCATACACACATGAAAGCATGATTGTGAAACGTTTTCTCACATAATAAGGGTTCTTAGGGTTGAAAGGTCTTTCTCACCTAGATTGAACCAATGCTAAGAAGTTATTCTAATGATGAGGCTAGAGGCGATTACCCATGCTCTCTAATTGAAGGACAACAGACGATTATGATATAAAGACAAGAGGCGACTACCTATGTCATAAGATGTAAGGACAAGAGACGATTACCCATGTTCCTATAAGAGATAAGATGAATATGAAAAAGAACTATTTCATGGAAGTTAAGCTTAGAACCGAGTGGACAAGTGGCGATTACCCTTGTCCCATAACTATGTGCCAACATAGGATTGTCTAGATAGACATTAGCTAGTGAATCCACATAAGCTAGAAGTTCATGGTCCTTACCGTGGCAAGTAGGACAACTCTTTTCAGTGTGGGAGACACCAAATTCCATGATGATAGCTCTCATGGTCTTATATGTCGGTTAAGGCTACTTCCCACAAGCAACTTATGATGAACTAAGGTTACTTCAAGGAAGTATATCATGCATGTGTAAGATGATGACTATGTGCATTGACCATGTTTTATGACTCGTGTTCTCTAATCCCTCTTATCTTATGTTTTAGCTTGGTCATTGCATTTCATGAGGGTATCTCTTTTAAGTATGTTTTCAAATGTTTTATGCATGACTATCATACTTGGTACATATTTTGTACTAACGCATACTCTTGCCTATATTTCTCCAAATGTAGGGTCCAACAGTCAGGTCCCCAGTTTCGTGGCTAGAGTTTGTTGACGAGATTCCGAGCTTTGGTGAGTTCTCATTCTTCGAGGACCGGACTTCCTTTGTTCTCAGTTTTCCTTACTTTGTATTTTGGACATGATTTATGGTCTAGGCCCAATTTCATTCTTATGTACTAGATGGCTATGAGACTGATGTTATAGACTTTCGCTGTACTTTATAAGACTTTGATACATTGAAATTGTGTTTCAAATCTCTTTGTCTATTTCTTATGCTAAGTGGCTAGTATGAGGCCTCTCGAGGTCTTATACGCCATGTTACGCCTAGGGGATACCTTGGGTCGTGACACAAGTTGTGAATGTCATCCCTCAATTGGGAAATTAGATGTAGGAGATTCTCATTATGTTCAAGCTTTTGAGTCAAGCTCATGAGCCAAGTTTGACTCACTATACTCATTTCTTCACAACGAGGCCATGAATCATCAACATAGGACTTCCAACCCCCAAGCATTTCATTATCACAAGAAGCCATCAAAAAAAGAAGAAAGTAAAGACAACTATTCATAATTTAGATAAAAACAAGCAAATTATAAATCCTAATGAATTCAATATGCCTAATTGTTCCCCGGCAACGACATCATTTTTTTATAACACTCAAATTACTCCCAAATAAGTTAAAGAGTAAGCGGTCGTTAACAATATAAAAGCCTAAAAAGGGAGTCGAGGTTAAATCCCACAAGGAACAATTTATCGACAATTAAGGAATTAGAATCTACTAATTTGAATCCAAATTAATAATACACAATTATCAAAATAAGATTGGTTTTACAAACAAAATTATGATTGGGCAAAGATATAATCAAGAAAGGGATAACTGGGAATAGAGATATTTGGAACTCAGTACTCATTCAAACGATCCATTGTACTTCAATACATGCTAATTCAATCATAGGTAGGCTAGGTCATCATCAACAATACAAATCTTCTTTCGATCTCATTGTTTTATATCTTGAAATCTCATTTTGATCTCAATCATGTAATTCAACAAAACAACATAATACCTTAATGTAGACCTCTCTTCTCAGCAAGTCTCACATTCAACAATAAAAACCAAAATCTCTCTTTTGAGCAAACTCAAAATTCAAGGGTAATATGCAATTATCAATCTAATAGCCACTTCATGAATTCTCTTTCAAGTAACCCACAAAGATCTTAAGGGTGATCTGAGCGTGCACTCTCAAATCATAAATGAAAACTTGAAAATTAGACTAAACCCATTTCATGAATATTAAGCATGGAATCAATTACAAAAACAATAAAATGAGCAATCAAAGTCCCAAAAGAATTGTCTATTTCTATCACAAAACCTCCCATTTCAATTAGCAATTACACCCACAACTCATGCAATACAAAGCAAAGGAAAAAAGATAGGATAATAAATATTACTATTTAGAACACTATCTTCAATCCAAAAGATGAATTATGAAGAAACTTGCTTTTAAAGTCTCAACCCAAAAGATAAAAATTCTTTGACCAAAGATAATCACTAAACTAACAATAGATTCAAAGATAAAAAATAAAATATCACTCCAGATGATAGGTGATGCTTCTCTTAAACCCTTTGTGAGAATTTGATCCCAAAGTCCATGAGATTCTTACTGTGCCCCTGTCCATAAATCAAGACTTTACTAAAGCAGCCATAAGTTTGCTAAAGTAAACGTCGCAAAAGTGATTAGCCTTATCGCAAAAGTGAAGCCGCCTTTCTTGGCCCCTTCGCATAAGCGAACCCAGTGTAGTCACTTAAGCGACTTGTTGACTTCAGGTTGAGCATTCGCGGAAGTGGACTCTATTTCGCAAGTGCGGGATCATAGATTATTTTTCTTCTAATTTCAGCTCCTTTTTCCACTCTTTTTTATCATGTTCCTTCCGAACAACAAATACCTGAAATTAACACAATTTAATGAATAATTAGTCTCTTTCTCTACTTGGGTGCCACAAAATCATAAGAAAAGAGCTTTAAATGAGTGGAAATCCTTCACTCATCACTAGGCGAGGTCTTGGTTGAATTTTAAGAAACTTGTTTTAGAATTTTTAGGCGTTATATTCATTTTTATAACTTCCACGGATTTCAGATAAAGGAGACCTCAAATTTGTGTTTTGATGGGTTCATTGAGTCTGAACGTTGAGTTTAGTAGATTTACATATATAGTTTGTATGTATGGTGTTCCAAATGATCCCGAGGGTCCTTTCGATGATATGATTTTGGCTGTGTTTTGCTGGTGTCTGCAGGTCTCGCTTTTGCGAAGACTAGTTCGCTTAAGTGAAAGAGCCTTTACTTTTGCGAGACTGACCATTTTTGTGGGGCTCACTTAAGCGAACAATTGGTTCGCTTTGGCGATGTCTGCTTAAGCAAATTTATGAACGCTTTTGATATCAAAGAGGGTTTTAGACTTGCCATTTTCTGGATTTTACCTATATTTATCCATTTTGAGCTTTGTAAAACTGAGGTAATTTTGAAGAGATTTCTTGTACTAACTTATTTGGGTATGCTTTTGTGACCCTAAAATTTAATTCCCTTTTATCATTTATGAATTTTAACATCAAAACTTGAAATTTTTATTGACAAATACCAAGGGTTTTCAAAGAACTTGAGTTCTAAGCTAAAATGGTGATTGTGGACTGATTTCATTTCCTTTTACGAAATGGTTTATACCGACTAGTTTCAAATTCCTTGGGTAACATTTTCAACTAACGATTTTTAAATTCAAACCTCATTTTTTGGAATTAAGTTTTTTAAGTTGATTGACCCATTTTTCAAAGTGTATGATATGGGTATTGTTATTTCTGGAGTCTTATTGTGATTACTTGATTGAATTAGATTGTGTGGCTTTGAAAATTATTCGGAAAAAGAAGGCTTAAGTGTTGTATTAACTTTTTGATTTAATTGAAGCAAGTAATCTTCGAAACCTTGTAAATCTAGTAGAATTATGTATTTCCCTTCATTGTGTGTGTTGAGAAGTAATTAATGGGAATGAGGTGATGGGTTCATTGTTCAACTTGATTAATCTTAATAAATAAAAAGGATATTCATGAAAAGGTAACGTGTTGATCATAATGCTTTGTGAATTACCTTGTTGTGGACTCTATTTTTTTGATTGATGAAATGCTTTGATGATATTAATATGGACTTGAATTGCTTGAGTTGTTGTCTCTTCCTTATGGTGTGAAATTACATAATTGCATTTATTGTTGTGCGCCATGATGAGACATGTGATGTTATGCCGAAGTGAAATTATTCCGACAAGTAATATAATATAAAGCCGAAGGAAAATGGTTCCGCTTTGTGATGTGATATAAAGTCGAAGGAAAATGGTTCCGCCTAGTTATACGATATAAAGCCGAAGGGAAATTGTAACACCCCAGAATTTTTTTGAGCTAAAACTTGAACCATCATTCGTTGTGAGTTGTACTCTTTTCCTTAAGCCTTGTTTCAACTGAGATCCTTTTTAAGAAGTATGTTTAGAGCTTGGGTATGATTTTCACCCGAAAAGGTAGCATGAGTTATGAGATCATGAGCAGTAGTAGTGAAAGAGCCCAGAGTTAGAGGAAAGTATGCAGAGGTTTAGTGATTTAAGAAAGGGAGATAGTGTTTTGAAGAGCTATGTTACTATAGTCATTCACCTAGCAAGTTAGTAATGAGGAGTTTTCCCTTATGGGTAGAGTAAGAGTTGCTAGTCAAGATGAGATAGAGTATATGTTTGTTAACCAGAATAGAGTTGATGTCGATGTGCCATCGTATTAGAGGAGACTAAATTGATGTGTTGAATAAAAGAGCAGAGTATTTATGAAGTGATAGATCTAAGTTAGGCTTATGATTTGTTTGAGAGGGTCATGATGTTCAGAAGGTTATAGTACTGATCAAGTAATAATGTATAGTATAGTAGGTGAGCAATCGTATTGATATTCGGGTTTAGTAATAAATATTAAGCTTGAATTTGAGATGAGTGTCATGATAAAAAGAATGGGAACATGAGGGTGATGATGTTAGTCTTGATATTTGATCTGGTAGACTTGACATAGAGTAAGTGAGGAATTGAGATGTTAGATGGAATAAATATGAGTGGTACAAGTGAGAGACCATAACCTTTAGATAAGGGCAGTGAAGTGTGGCTAAGTCACAAGAGTAATAAGAGCGTTAAGAGGTGTACCAGAGGGTATGTAACCAGAAGAGGTTAAGGGAAACACCTTAGAAAGAGGTCTTAGTACCGCTTATAGAGAGTTTGGTAGGCATGAGATAAACTTCTCCCAAGTGTTAGATTAAAAGAAGAGGTAGACCATTTAGAGATGATGAAATATGTCCATAGCTTTCAAGTGTTAGCTTTAGACCTAAGGGGAAGATGATAAGATGAGAAATAAAGTCAAGTGCTTGAGAGTAAGATAGTAATGAATTCCAAAGAGTTTGGGGGATATCTTTTTAGAGGTCCTTTTAGTAATGAAGTGATGTTAGAAAGAGGAGGTTAATGATCATATCGTAATGATGATGGTGTGATAGTTCCATCTAAGGTTGTAAATAAGGAGGAATATTAGAATGAGGTTTTACTAAGAGAAATAGTTAAATGAGAGCCCTTAGTTGGATATGAAGGAGTTGGTTAGTAGGAGTTCATGGAGTTGTTCGAGTACTAAGCTTGAATGTGGTGGTAAAGAGTAATAGTTTTGGGGTGAGATTCCCTATAGAGAGGTATAGAACCTGAACCTAAGGATTTGGGTTAAGCTTGAATATAGTGAGAGCGTACCATTAGCCTCAGACCTTAGTAAGAGTAACCCGTTCCATATATCCAGACCAGTCGTCATTCGAGGACGAATGATCCTAATGGGGAGATATTGTAACACCCCAGAAATTTTTTGAGCTAAGACTTGAACCATCCTTCGTTGTGAGTAGGATTTTACAGAGGAATTAAAATTTATTAAGTTTTAAGTTCACTAAATGTAGCACCTTGAGTTCGATAAAGAACTAAATTGGAAATAGCAAAAATCTGAAATTTGGAGAGTTAAGTTAAGTATGAGTTATGGGTCATCTTCAAACGACCATAACTCCTAGATCAGGATGATTTACATGTACTAACAGATACCTTAGGAAAGAACTTTGAATTATCTTTCCAACGCTACCGATTTTTCTCAGTTTCGAGTTCGTATGAGGGAGATATGTCCATTCGAAGTTGGGCTGTCTAGATAAGGAAAGTCAAAACCGGATTTTAGAGGGGTATTTTGGTCTTTTCCTTACCCAATCAGATTTAATTCGTTTTTAGTAATATTTTAGGGGTCTAATCTGATTAGGTTCAGTTTTATAATCCTAGTCTATGCCTAGGGTTTTAGTTGAGAGTTCAAGAAGAGAAAGGAAGAAGAGAGAAGAGGAGAAAAGAGAAAGTATCGAAGCATTCGTCGAAGTTCTTGAGAGTTGTTGCGGATTGTCGCCATGGATTTGATCCCTAAGAGGTATGTAAGCTTCCATAGTGTTGGGTTAGTTCACCCACACTCCAATCATGTTATTTTCAGCGAAATTTCATTCTTGAAGTTGAAAGATTAGAGTTCTTGATGAGTTCTTGATAGGTGTTCTTGAAGTTCATTCTAAATCTTGTTGTGTTGGGGTTTTGATGATTTATTGAGATGAAATTTAGTAATTTGAGTATATTAGAGTGTACTTATGTTAAGTAATCCAATCCAAGTGATTGGGGAAGAAACCGTTCGATTCTAGGCGAATTAGGGTGAGAAAACGAGCAAAATATTTTGTCAGATTTTCTGGGTTGGGGCCTGGCGCGATGCGCCAGCCAGAGCGCCCCAAACCCTCCTCTGAATTTTAGGGGCTGGCGCCCCGCGCCACCCATAGCGCCAGATTCGTCTGCCCCATCCAGTTTGTCGCTGGTTGCCCCGTTTGAGTTCGTTTAAAGTGCACCTTCACTCCTTTTCGATTCTAACTACTCTAAGATACTTCTAAACACCTAGAAATCATTCCTAACATGATCATAACCTTGAATTCATAATTCAAATTCAAGGTAGAGTTGAGAGTTAAGTTTTGAGAATTCTTTCGAACATTCTAAGAAAGTCCCTTTGAGTCTTTTTGTGAAGTCTTCTACAACTAATATTAACTTGTTTCAAGACTCGAGCAAGTGAGTGTGAGGATGAGGAGAATGTACTCATGAGTCTACTTTTTCATCATGAGATTTTTCATATCGTGAACCATAACTCTTGAATTCATAATTCACATTCAAGAGAGAGTTAAAAGTAGAGTTCAAGAAAGCCATTGAGTTCAATTGTGAATCCTTTGAGATCAACCATCGATTTGAACTAAGTCTTGAGGTAGTAAGTAAGAGAATGAGAAGTGTCGTATACATGAGTTCCATGTAATTTGTAGACCTTCGAGTCAAGTCATTCATGCCCATAAATTCCGCATGAACTCCATAAGTTGAGTATTTATGAGAGGAGTAATATCTCCATGTCCTAAGTCTTAAGTATTGAGTTTCTAACCCATTTGAGAGTACAATCCTAATCATGGGACTATTACCTATTACCCATGAAGTCCATGAGTTGAG
>JAJONZ010023127.1:0-10741 GCA_029582445.1 Solanum paucissectum
AAAGTGTGAAATTTAAACTTTTATAGTTTTATAGTTTTAAAGTTTGAATTTAAATTTTCAAACTTTTAAAGGGTGAAATTTAAACTTTTATAGTTTTAAAGTTTGAAATTTGAATTTAAATTTTCAAATTTTTAAAGGGTGAAATTAAAACTTTTATAGTTTTAAAGTTTGAATTTAAATTTTCAAACTTTTAAAGGGCGAAATTTAAACTTTTATAGTTTTAAAGTTTGAATTTAAATTTCAAACTTTTAAGTGTGAAATTTATACTTTTATAGTTTTAAAGTTTGAATTTTAAATTTTCAAATTTTTAAAGGGTGAAATTTAAACTTCTATACTTTATTACTTTTAAAAGTTTTAAATACAAAAGTTTGAAAGTTTGTATTTAAAACTTTAAAATTATAAATTTTTAACTTTAAAATTATAAATTTTTAACTTTAAAATTATAAAAGTTTTAATTTTTAATTTTTTTTTTTTTAAAAAAAATAATTCCGTTGGGACCCGGTTTCCGGTCCGGTCCGGTCCGGTCCGGTACCGGTCCGTTACCGGTCCGGGACGGGTATAGTATATATTTTCCGGAATTACCGGTTCCGGTCCGTCCCGGTTCCGGTACGATACCGGTTCGTGGTGACCGGTTCCGTTCCGGTTCCGATCCGTTCCGGACCGGTCGTCCCGGTTCCGGTACCGTTGCCAGCCATACTACCGCCTGATTCTTCTCGTCATGCTAGAAAGAGCCCCCGCTTTGGTCGGACTTTTGATGACACCAAGGTTGGAGAGCTCGCAAGAGGGAGTGACAGGAGTTTGAGGTGGCCTGGAGGGCATCCCTAGGAGATGATGAGATGCACCAGCAGCGGACTAGGGAGGTAGGTGTTGGTGCCTCTAGCAACATGAGCAGTACTGATGGTGCGGTGAGAGTTGATGTTAGCACTAATGAGGGTGATAAGTTGGTAGATGCGGGCACTACTGAGGATGACCTGACTGTTGATCCAGCAGGCTCTGGGAAACCAAAACCTCCCGATTGTTGAGAGGTCTTTGGTGCTATGCGCCACAGGTTTGCTTCACCCTATCCTTTATGTTTTTACTTTTTTAGTGCATTTTGGACAATTACACTCTATTTTGTTGGGGGTGGGGTAAATGTATTGTGAGTGATAGGGTGAAGTGTGAGTAACCCAACTCATAGTCCTCTGTTGGGGTTTTCTTGTCTGTGTTCTTTTCCCCCAAGAGACTGTTTTAATTTTTGTTGAACCAATATGTTTAGGAATGTATGTGTAGGAGTAAGTAGAAAAATGAAAGCATGGTGACATGAAAAGCATGAGAAAAATGATCCCTGTCCAAAAATGTTGAATTATGCTAGATCTGTAGTCTTGATGAGTTGAATGTGTCGGATCTCAATGTGACACGATAAGAATTGATTTGACCTCATGATTTGAGCTAAAACTTGAATTGGGTAATCTGATAATCTGATAATGAAACAATGTCCCAAGAGTGTGTGAGAAAGTTGAATGTTAAGACAATTGTGCCAATCTAAAACTTGCCCCATTGGTCCTGCTAAGATGATCTAGGCTAGAAGTTGGGAAGTGATCATAGGCCCTTGTTCAAATTAGTACACTTAAACCTAAAATGATTTGACCAAATGAAATCAATGTTCTCTTTGATCCAATTAATTGAGCCGTAAATAGACCATTTATTTTTATTCACCAAACTAACCTTCCCTAAAATCATTGTCTTGGCCCTTGTCCTTCCTTGGACATGTGCACCTTGACTTAGGCCAAAATCCTAAGTTGAGGGTGGCAAAGCCAAAAGTTACCTTGATTTTGGCCCTGGTCTGACATCGGACATTGTGCACCTCAACTAATGCAAAATCCATAAGTTGAGGGTGGCTATGAAAGAGGAAACAAAAAAAAAGGCTTTGAAAAGAGTTTGGTGTTGAAAAGAGAAGAAGAAAAGGTAGAAGAGGATGTGACTTTGTGCAAAAGAAGCAAAAAGATGATAAATAAAAGTGCTGAAAAAAATAAAGAAAAATAAAGTGAAAGAAAAAGAGGAAAGTGAAAAATAAGAGCCACAAAGCCAAAAGTCACATCCATGTTGAACAAAATTAAGGGAAAGAAAGTAAAATGTAAGGATGCCAAAAATAGGTCGATAAAGAGGTAAAAAGCCAATGTAATGTCAAGGATGGCAGAAAGTAACTAGAAAGTACCCAAATGTACCACACCTAACCCTGAGTCTATGTTACAAGCTAAGAAAGTCCTATAGTGATCCTAGCAAATAGTTTGGAGAGTCAGCCTATGGCATTGAGCATTAACAGTACTTGAAGTCACTTTTGAGCGTGAGTGTTGCATGAATCCTAAAACTCAAAATTCATATCTTCTGTGTGGAAAGGATTTTGTTTGAAGTGAGGGCACTAGTTACATTTTCGGAAAGTTGGTACCTTGGTGATTGTGAAAAAGTGTATGTTTTGTGTCTATTGGTCGATCTTTGTCATATCTTGATCCGCATGAGTTAGCTTGTTGAGTCTAAGAGAAAAGATTTGCGCTAGAAAAGGGTGTCGGGATAGAAAGCCATGTGATTACTTGAGTTTGAATGTCTGCTTCTACACATGTGTCATTTAGAGTCTTAGTGCGTTGCTTAAGGATAAACAACAAATTTAAGTTGAGGGTGTTGATATATTGTGAGTTTACGGTATTTTTAATACATTTCACTTAAAAGTTGTGTGTCTAGGGCCATTTTGTATTAGAACTAATGTTTATTATGTTATATTTGCAGGAAATAGGCTTGGACGAGGTCGAGAGCTATGACAACTGAAATTCTGCAAAATGAGCCACCCACGGAGGTGACCTACAGACCGTAGGTCCAGTCACGGTCCGTCATGGGTAGGCATGAAATGATCATCAGTGAAGTATGACTAAGTGTGGAACTACGGAGGGGAGTGTCGGACCGTAGGTCGACCCATGGGCCGTCCTGCACATCCATCAATGATCACTGGGAGTTGAAGTTCCAGCACCTGATGAAAAGTTCTAAGTGTGGAGCCACGGAAGGGAACCCACGACCTACGGTTCGTGCTGCACACTCGTTGTTAGCATCTGAGAGTTGAAGGTTCCAGCCTCTGTGGAAAAAGTTCCAAGTATCAAGTTACGGAAGGGACCTATGGACCGTAGGTCTTACCACGGTCCATAGGTCAGTCTAGTCGATCGAAGCAGCGTCCAACAATTTTATTTCCTATTTGTTTAGGACAAGTGTTTCTATAAATAGGGTATGTAAACCTCATATTTGGGGGTTAGACACCATTGTATACTTTTAGTTCTTGGGATTTTCTTGGGAATTAACTTGCAAACTTTGGCAATTTGATTTCCTAATTTCGGTTTATAAATTTTTGGCATTGAATTTCAATTGGAAATTACGGGCGTCTTCTACTCAATACGTAAGTTGATGAATTCTTGTTCTACAATTATGAATTGTGTTCTTTCAAGCATGAGTAGCTAAATCCACAACTAGGGTTGTGGGAACCATGAGCAATTAACAACGTATGAATAATAAATACGTAATTCTTGATTAGTGTTGATGCATGTATTGGTACTTCTTTCGTTTAGAAGTCTTTTTAACAGTAGCCAATGTTAGAACTCGCCTTGTTGATACTTGCCGGACCAAGGAGGTGGTTAATAAGAAAATAATTTTCAACATAGATTTAGTGTGATACTATCTAATAGTCTAATGTCAATTGGTGTGAGGGTGAAAACTAAGCCATACATTGATGTGATGTCTAATCTTAGGTAAAGGTAAGGGTTAGTAAAATATACACACGTAGCCGGACTAAGGTGCAGAGTGAAATTCCCTATTTGGCAGACCAAGCACTTAGGGATACATATCTTACCACTTTGTATGTGATACACTAGGAAAGGATTACTATTATTAGGATTTCCACATTTAGAGCTTATGGGGAACACATACACCTAGTTTGTCTCTCTCATTGATAACAACAAAGTTCGAACCTTGCTCACTTCTTACTTAACAACAATTAGTTATTTGTTTCACAACCCTCCCCCCTTTACTTACTTATCTCATAAATAACTTGACTAAACAGATATAATAGTGAGTTAAGTTTAAGTCTAAACCATATTCCTCGTGGGATCGACCCCAACCTACAAGTTGGGTTCTTTATTTGACAATGATCGCTTATACTTCTTTAGGGAGGTGTAATTTGAATGTATCAGATGGTAGGGGTAAATAAAGGGTCTTGAATAGTGGAGGTAGGTGGAGTAGTAGTAGTTTGAAGATGAGAAGTGAAACTAGCATCCGTAGCAGGAGATAAAACTGGTTAGTGTGGGTCTAAAATTGTAGAAGGAAAGTACATGGATTCATCTGTAATGTGATCGAAATAAATAGAAAAGATAGGTGGAAAAATAGTAGGTAAAATGGTATTAGGAAAAGAGGCAAATGGAAAAATGTGTTCATGAAAATGAACATCCCATGATATGCATACCTTCTTAGAATCTAGAATAAGGACTTTGTATCCCTTTTGTCCAGTAGGATAGCCTACAAAGACGCAAGCAGCTGCTCTAGGCTGGAATTTGCCTCTATCATGTGATAATGTAGAAGCATAACAAAAACATCCAAAGATTCTTAAATGATGATACGAAGGTTTCTGATTAAACAAGAGTGCATAAGGAGTGTTACCTTATAGTACTCTAGATGGAAACTTGTTAATCAAATATGTTACAGTGAGTATGCACTATCCCCAATAAGGAATTGGAATTTTGGAATGAAACATTAAGGCTGTAGCAATTTCCAGTAAGTGCCTATGTTTCCTTTCCACAATTCTATTATGTTGGGGTGTGGCTGTGCAAGAAGTCTGATGTAGAATTCCCTGTGATTGTAAAAATGAAGAAGTTTCTGTACTCTTCCCTAGTTCCAAGGCACTGCTAGATCTTATTATTTTAATTTAGCATTGAATTGTCTTTCTATCATGCATAAGAAAGACTTGAGTACTGAAAAAGAATTTGACTTAGCAGTCAACAAATAAGTCCAAGCCTCTCTGCTAAAATCATCCACAATTATGAGAAAGTATTTATAACCATTATAAGTAGGAACCTTATAGGGACCCCAAATATCAATGTGAAGAAGAGATAAAAAATTCATGTGATGTTGATATGACTAATTGGAAATGGTAGTCTCTACTGTCTTGCTAAGGGGCACACAGTGCAAGTGCATTCAAAATTCGAAGAAAATGAAAATGAAAATGAAATTGAATTGATATATTTCATTGCATTCAAAGTTAAATGCCCAAATCTTACAAGCCATAACATTACATCAGATTGTGATTTAACTGAAATAGGGACAGAAACGGAAGTTACAATAGAATGAGAATTAAATTTCTTAGGAAACAAAACTACTGAATCTGAAACAAAATGAGAACTAGATCTCTTAGGAAATGAAACTATTTTGTTGTTGCAAGAGGTTAAGTGACAGTAGGCTCTAAAATGTATAGTCCATATTTGACTTCACCAAAAACTTGAGGGCTCTTCAAAAAGGCCCTGTAAAAGACAACATTTAGATGTGAACATGATGACACACTTGGAAGATAGACATATCTTATGAATTGAGAGTAGATTATATCTAAAACTTGGGATATGAAGGACATCTGTTAGCATAAATAAGGCAAAAGAGTAATAGATCTTGCATGAGTAACCTTCACTCTAGATAAATTAGGTAACCTAACTGTTAAAGGCTCAGGTAAAGGAATGATAGAAAGGAAAAAGTTAGGATCAAAGCACATATGTTCAGAGGTCCCTGAATCAATAATCCAAGATTTAGAATTTGAATTTTCTACTGAATAACAAGAGGGTGAATGTTTAAAAAATATACCAGCAGCCAAGTTGACATTGACTTCTGATCCAACAGGTTTTCCTTCTTGAATATGTTTTAAGAGATGAACAAGCTGAGTGAATTGATTTGGGGAGAGTTGTTGAGCAACATTAGGATTAACAAAAGAAGAAAGAATAGATTGATCCCATCTAGTTCTTCCATTGAAGTTGCAGAGTTGCTTCTCACAGTTCCTTGAAATTTCTTGAATTTGGTGAACTTAAAATCTGCTGGAAAACCTATTAGCCTATAACAATTATCAATAGTGTGATTATTCATCTCACAATAATTGCAGAATTGGTTGTTTTTCTTTCCTTTGTAAGATGTGTTTCCCTTGAAATAAGTATTTCCAGGCTTCTATTGATAGCTAAATCCAGATCCATATCCATTTTTTTGTTGAGTATTGAGTTGATTTTCTGAGATAGTTTATTTTTTAAGATAGCTGATTTTCCTACCATGAAGGAAGAGCTATAAGATATATGAGTTTCTCTCTGATTGTCATCCTAAATCAATGGAGAATATGCATTGTTCACAGTGGGTAATAGATCAAGCATAAGAATATTGCTTCTGGCTGGTGCATTGGTATCATTCATTCCCATGAGGAAATGAATGAGTCTATAATCTCCTTTGAATTGAATCATCTTCTTTTTTCCTTCACATGAATACTCACAAGTGCAAAGCATGTTAGCGTATAAAGTGTCTAACTCATCCCATAACCTTTTCATATTGGTGAAATATCCAACAATATCAGTAGATCCTTGGTCTAAATCTGCTAATTCTTTTTGTAGATGATACAATTTCGTCCTATTGGACTGGCCAAATCTATGTTCAAGATCTGACCAAAGATCTTTGGTTGTTCTGGAATAAAGAACATTGGAAGCAAAATCATTAGAAAGAGAATTTAAAAACCAAGATATTACCATATCATTACAGCAACTCCAAAGTTTAATGGTCGGATTAGTCAAGGTTGGAGGAAGACAAGCTTTATCTAGAAGCCCAACTTGCTTTTTGCTGAAAGATAGATAAGAATAGACGTTCTCTATCCTAGATATCCTTTGACATCAAAAGGAGTATTGACCAAGACCATTCATGGTCATTAGATGGATGAAGAAATTAGGGATGAAAATTGTTAATGTTGATTCTATTGTCTTGTTGAACACTTGTATTAGGAGTGCCTTCAGTGCTCTCAACAGTGGAGTTTGTCATCTTTGTAAGGAATGAAGAATAGAATAATCGAAGAAATTAAAAAGATATGAGCTAGAAGATGTTACTGCTCTGATAACATGTGGAAATATAGGAGAGTATGTATGGAAAATTTCCTGTATTTCCTTATGATCAATGTACAAATTTCTACCACTATTTATACATGTAATTGGTTAAAAGGAAATGTAAAACTAAATTAATGTATTTACTCTAATTTTGGATGATTTTATTCTTTACCATAAATACATTTTTTGTTTTTACAGTTGTGTATCATGTAAGCTGTGTATATCTCGTGAGTTGTCGATTCCAATATCAGATCAATTCAAATCAAACAAGCCCAATAGATAGCTGGCCCAACTTGTCTGTAAGGAGTGCATTCTCCTCTTTCTTATCTTGATTTACAATGTTAACAAAAGTGATTTCCTTTTTGTGTGAATGCAAACTCTTATCTCCAACATCATCCAAGGTAAGATTTAACATAGAATTTCATAATTTCTTCATCTTAACACCAATTAATACCTTTCACCCATGGAATCCATAGGTTTTCAAGAAAATCCACCTCCAAGGTTCAAGAAACGAATTCTTGCCATCTTTTTATCCAAAGATCATACTTTTCTCAAGAATTTGGAGAGCATAAGGTATGTAAGGATATCATAGTGAGAAATTAAGTTCTTTCTCACGCTCTACACATCTAAGATTTCAGCTAGTACGATCAAAGCTAGGGGTTTTACCCAAAGCCTATGATTTTTGCATTCCTATATTTCGAATGTGTTCATTGTTGATTCCATTATTGAATTTATTATATTATATCTTGATGATGATCCTTGATTGATTTAGGGTTAATGCTATTCTACCACACGACCCCCTATTTTTAACCAAAGTAGTTTTAAAACATTGTCATAGTGTTTCATATACATTGTTTTCATGAAAGAAGTAAGATGAAGATTTTCAAAAAGTATTTGAAGAAAGTATTCTTGTTTCAAACTTCAAGTGCATCATTTCAAGAAAGAGTTTAAGAAAATATATTTTGCATTCAAGATGCATATTTAGAGAGAGTTTAGACAGTTTGTTAAAGAAATCATACCTCAATTTTGAAAATGCATAGCCTTATGTTTTTCAGAAAAGTATAGTCAAGTTTTAAAGTTTCAATTCAAATTAGTTCAGTTCAATTTAAAACAAGCATTATTGAGCATAGACTCCGAGTTTCAGATTATTGGCTTTTCCCCTAAAGTGGGACCTTTACCCTAAAAGAGACATCATACATTCATTGAGCATTAATGCATTATTTTGGGAGTAGTATTGAGCAACGAGTAAGGTAAGGGTTCAAATAATCCAAACCTCATAGCTGTGTCGCCAGCGCAAGATAGGGTCTTGTCGTTGATTCAGGCGACTCCTCAGAAAGCCCTTGGTAAGGGCTCAGAGATTGAATCCATTAGTTAAGTTCGTCTTATACCCTGACAAAGCATAGGATGACTCTGGTAGCACGAGAAAGACGTTGTATCATTATGATGCTCAAAGTGATGGTTGCCGATTAGAGAAACTCCCCAAGAAAAGTATAGTTATATTATTTTCAATATTTGTTATCATGCATATTTCTACTCATAGAGTTTTGTGTTAAATTACACACACATGCATTACTATTCAATTGACTTTATTTTAGATTATCTTCAGAGTTATTCATTTAGCTTAGTGTATTAGCTTTAGTTGGTTGTTTCTTTATGCTATTTTACATACCGTACATTCCATATACTGACATCATTCAACGCTGCATCTTTCAATGATTCAAATTTAGGTATTCAGGATTGACAACAGTCGTATCAATAGAATTACTTTCATCTAGCTTTCATGAGACCTTCTAGCTTTTGGAGGGCTCTAGTTTATACTGAGTATAAATAGCTATTCGATGTTGTTAGTAGAATATTCAGATAGTCCGGGATCTTGTCCTAATAACCTATCTTCTGTATGTTAGAGGCTTTATAGACAAGTTAGTTTAGTTTTATTATCAGTTGTTTTATCAATATCTTATTTAAGATTTATTACTTATAAGTGATTAAATTTAGTTTTATAACAGTTGCATGCCCTCATTTAAATAGATTACACATATTTATTTAGTCTACAGTTTAGTAGTGAGTCATGCCAAGGGTTCGCTTGAGACTAGAAATGGTTCTTAGGGCCAGCCACGTTCAAGGTATAGGCTCGGGGAGTGACATTATTAGTTCTAGTTAACCATTAAATTATGTAATAGATAAGATTTCAAAAACAATTCCATATAGACAAGGTCACAGAACGAAGATATTTTCTTAAAGGGACTCACCTGTTTGAGATGTATATTTATTTTCTTCGTTCAAAAATAAAAGTACATTGCAAATGCCTATATATAGCAAGTTAGTATTTTAAAAAAATAAATAAAAATACATATATTTCCACATCATCAAAAGGGACTTGATGTTTTGTACTTAAATGAAAGCAATTCATCATGGTAAGTTGAACTCCCTTTCATTTGATTCGATTAAATTGTTTTCAATTTTTTTTAAAATTGGTAACTTTGTGTATTTCTATCAATGATTAAGATCATTTAGTACATTGGTTGTACTTGCACCATAATTACATCAAAAGACTCTTAAGAAATTGGAGCTATTCTAGTCTTCTATAGGGAGCTTAATACATCTAGAATTTCCACAGTTTCTACCGAGTGAGACTGTCTACACCAAAAACTAAAGAGAAAAATACAATTCATCTTCGTCTGTTGGATAGAGTTGCTCCTATTTTCAAAACATTTGGAATTCCACCCTTTCCACATTGTCCACCATATACAAGCTGAAACCATTCTCCATCTTCCTCTATCTCTAACCTCTAAACGTGCTTCTTCCCAACATGTTAGAGTTTTAGAAATCTTTCTAGGCATTATCCATGTGATACTTTTGAGTGCCAGGAACATCCTCCATACTTGACCAATTATTTTGCAGTGGAGGAAAATATGATTAACGGTTTCTGTAGTTTCCCCACATAGGCAGCATCTGGGACAAATAATAATCCCTCTTTTCATCAAGTTATCTTGAGTAAGAACTACTTCTCTTACATAAATCCATACAAAACATGAAACCTTATATGGTATCTTAGCCTTCCAAATGTGCTTCCAAAGCCATTCTGCCATTTGATGATTGGTTTGGTTCATATGTTTATAAGCTGCATTCACTTTGTAAGCACCACTATTGTGTCCATTCCACCATAATCTCTCAGCCCCTTCTTGTAAACCTCTAAAAGTTCCCAGTAGATTGTAGAAAGCAATCACCCTACTCACCTCCCAGTCAATAGACATTCTTCTAAAGGTAATATCCCAACCTTGGTTTGACCACTATTCTGCCACTTTATTATGTTGATGAAGTACGTGATTGTAGATGTTAGGGAATTCCTCTTGTATCTTTGTTTCTAGCCATACATCCTTCCAGAAAATAAGTTTACTACCATTTGCAACTATAATGGTGCTTCTATTTTTCAGCAAAGGCCATAAACCCTGATAAATCTCCATAAACTAACCCCATAAGGAGTGTTGATCTCCTTTGTCATCTATTTGTCCTCTTCCTCAAACTTTGCGTTGATAGCCCTTACCCATAACATTTGGTCTTCTTGTCTATATCTCCAAAGCCATTTTATTTTTAAAGATTTATTCTGAAACTTCAGATCC
>JAJONZ010023128.1:0-26986 GCA_029582445.1 Solanum paucissectum
AATCCTTGATGAAGATTGGAATGGAGAATTGAAGCTTGAGATTGAGTCTTGAATCCGGAATTAGAGCTTGAGATGTTTGAATTTGGTTGAGGATCTTGGTGGAATTTTGGAGAGGGCTTAGAGAGTGTTTTTGAAGTAAAAAAAAATGACTAAGTATGGGACATATCCCCTTTTTAAAAAAAAAAACGTCCCCAACACTTAGCCTCAAAAAAGAAAATAGCTCACTGGAAATTGCAAATCTGCACAGACAAGTTTTACGAAAATGGTCATAACTCCCTCATCCTAACTCAGAATGAGGTAAAACCAAGTGCGTTGGAAAGCTAACTCAGAGAGCTTTAATTTAATATGTTGTGGCCCTTCCAGTTCTTTGTGTGCTAAGAGATATTCCCCTTTAAAGTTGACCCTCCAAATCGCAATTTTTTTGCGATTTTCGAATTTGATACGGTTGCTCTAAAATTCGGGTTAGACCCATTTCCCACTCAATTTGACCCCATGAATAATAATATGAAGTCGAATTTCCGAAATCATGCACAGATTTTGAGATATATGGAAATTACAATTATAGGTGTTTCCGAAACACATTTTTGGGCATTTTTTTGGGGTCGTTTCAGTTGTTTAGATAAGGAAAGTCAAAACCGGATTTTAGAAGGGTATTATGGTTTTTTCGCTACCCAATTAATCAAATTCATTTTTGGTATTTAAGTTGGGGTCTAAACTGATTTGATTCAGTTTACGCTTTACAAAATTAAGTTAGGGTTTTTAGAGAAAGGAAAAGAAGAGGAGAAGAAGCAAAGATTTGTCAACTTCTTGAAGTTAAGCTTGTGGATTTCGCCAAGGGTTGATCTCTACAAGGTATGTGAGATCACATAGTGTTGGGTTAGTTCACCCACACGCCAATCATTATTCAATTCAGCGTAATTGTGTTCTTGAAAGAAAAGATTATGTGTTTTTGATGAATTTTGTTTAAGTTTCATTTGAATCTTGATTGTAAGTTTTGGAGGAGTTCTTAGGGGTAATTTGGTGAGATATAAGGTTGTTTTTGAGTTGATTCTTGCATATTTTAGTTATGTATTCGAATCTAATCGTTTGGGGAAGGAACCATTCGAATCTACGGAATTTAGAGTTGAAAAATGAGCAAGAAAATTCATCAAAAATCTGGGGAGGGGGCTGGGGAGCCGCGCCACTCAGAGCGCCCCAAATGAAGGCTCTGGGCCGTCGTGCCAGCTAGGTGCGCCCCAACCCAGCTTCTGAAGTTTTCCCTTTGGCTCCTCGTGCCACTCAAAGCGCCAGGGATGCCAAGTCTTCTACCCTTTCCCACTTCTTTCTGTACGAGTTCCCTTGAAACGTACCTATATTTTCTAGTTGATTTATACACTCTAAGGTACATCTAAAAAACATGAAATCATCCATAACATGAGATCATGAACCTTGAATCCATAATTCAATTCAAGAAAAGTTTAGAGTCAAGTCAAGAGAAATTCATAGAGTTTTCCAAAACTCTTTTACAAACGTTTTAACTTTTTTTAAGACTTGAGTTTTGAGTTGAGTAAAGAGTAAGGATTGAAGTTCATTTCTTCAAAAGAGTATAACGGGACTATGTATTCCCAAAGAGTAAATGCTTTCACATTTAAACAAGAAAGGAAACACTGAATTCCAAGAGAGCCTTTGAGCTAGTTTTTGAGTAATTATCTCAAACCACATAAAAAGTTTTTGTTTTTAAACATATGAGCTGAGTATTTTGGGAGTAGTATTAAGCACTGATATGGGGACGAGTTCAGCTATCTCAAGTCTTCATAAACCCTGTGGCCAATGTGGGTAGAAAGGCTCATACTTTTTAGATGATTCCTTAGCGCTTTTTAGTATATACTAGTGGATCCATTTAGTTGAGACGTTCTATATCCGAGCAAGGTATAGGACAGTTCTGGCAGCGTGGTCGAGACACTGTATCATCACATTAGCTCATAGTGATGGTTGTCGGTTTGAGAAACTCCCACGAAATTATATTACTATATATATATATAAAAAAAAATTGAGTTGTTATTGTATTTCTTTAACACATTAAGTTGCTACCTACTATTTTAAATGCCTTATATAAACTGCATCTTTTCTGTTATTTATTTCTGCATTGAGTTAAGTATTCATGAGTTGAGTAAAGTTGATGTAAGAATCTCTTTCAGTATTCATTCAACCTTATATCGTGTTTAGTTTTCCCCTCGCATGCTCATACATTCAATATACTGATATCATTTGACCTACATCATTTTATGATGCACGTATAGGTAACTAGGATCAGCATCCAATGCCTCGTTGATCCAATCGAGCACTCAGAGTCAGTTGGTGAGCCTCCATGCTTTCTGGAGGATCCTTTTGGTTATGTTTTGTTTTATTGCTTTTAGTTATTTCAGTTGTTAGGATGATAGGGGGTCTTGTCCCGATATCCCTCTTAGTATCTAGAGGCTTCATAGATAGTTAAATATGAGTTCTTTAGTCTTGATATTTCAGTTGTTTGATTTAAAGACTTGAGTTTCCATTTTGGCTAAGTAGAATGTTATTTTCTAAACATTCTCAGTTTATCTATTCAGACAGTTTATTTAAGATTGTGTTTAAGTACATTTTATGTTGAGTAAGTCTTTCGCTAAGAGTATAGCCAGACCAAGGGTTCGCTTGGGGCCAACAATGGTTCTCGAGTGTTAGTCCCGCCCAGGGTGTAGGCAACATATGTATATTCTGTTGACATATGTGACAGCACATGTGGCAACATATGTAAATTATGTTGACATCTGTGACAATTTCAACATAAAATCGATCATATTATCCAACAATATGTACATATGTTGCCACATATGCCAATTTAATGGATGTGTGAATCGATAAAATAAGCAATTTAGCTATTAAAAAGTTAAATTGGACCATATTTTATTAAATTTAACCTCAATAAAAAAAATTATATAACACATTGTACAACGGTTTCCTATGGTGATATATAACTATCATATTGAATTACTTAGTCATTGGATGATGAACTAGTGGTATAACAATATTTGTAAAAAATAATTGATAAATTTGATGAAGGTTGTTGTATTATACCATAATTTTGTATTTAGACATATGATAGGATTATATATTAGTGTTACATATTGTATTAGATCACAATTTAATTGAATTAATAACAAAAATCATATGTGAGGTTATGGATATATACATATGACAAAATATGTGGCAATTTCAACACAAAATTGACCAGATTCTCCAACAGAATATACATATGTTACCACAAATGCCACATGTGCTGTCACAGATGCCAACAGAATATACATATGTTGCCACAGATATCAAACAACTATATAATAGGGAATAATAATAGAACTAATTGAATAGGAAAAAATAAGAAAATATAGGGATATAGATATACATAGATTAAATTAATATGTCATGCAGTTCTACAAAATTTAACTACAAAATAAGAGACATAACTGATGGAATAGGTTCATTGTCCAACAACACGAGTATGAGACAAAATTTAACTACATAATCTAGTTCTAAATCACAACTACATAATTCACAACAAATATTATCTTCATCGTCACTTCCCTTGGGCCAGCCTTTCTTGCGAAGGTCTTGCTAATGTTGATGAACAGTGCAACAAATGGGTATTTCTCCCAACACATGAGGTTCTAATACCTACATTCTACCTAAAACTTGTCGTAACTTATGTCGACATGTCCTATTTTTTGTGGCTCCATTTGTTTCATGTTGGCAATGAACATTAAGCTTTCTCTCATGGATTCACCCCCCTTGAAGATTGAAATTATAGCAAGCGCATAGGATGCACCAATGTGGCCTTTGTCGACTTCTTGATTAATAATTCCCAATGCATTTGAATCGTTATTGACGAAAAACTCAAACTATAGAAGAAATAAACACATTTAAAAGGTAGAATACATTGATAAAAACGTGAATACATACGAAAAATATTAAAAATTACCACTCCTTTTTAGTATAAGGCTTCTAAAATTCCCGATGCTCTGCAAATATCTAGGAAAGAAATAAATTTTTGAACTACTAACCGACAGTTCACCGGCTATCTAAAATTAGGAAAGTCGGCCAGTGTTACCTTTTGATATACACAAAGTTCATTACCAACTTGATTAAGGACCCTGAAACTAAGAAATCATATCTAACTTCTAGGAAATAAAATTTTAAGAGAGACAAAAATTGATTTATATACATAAAAACCTTAATTTAACATTCATTAAACCTTTGAAGGAGCCGGAAGCAAACCTTTCAACGATATCAATAAGTAGACACCTTAGAAGGGATTCAATGTAGTTTAAAAAATTTCATTTTTTAATCCTCCTAGTCATTTTGAAAATTTCCTCTTTCTTCCCAACAAAACTCATATCTTTTCTCTTAAAAGGAATGTGAAAAGTTGCAACTTCTGAAGAAGAGTTGCAACTTCTAAAGACGAGTTGCAACTTCTAAAGAAGAAGTTGCAACTTTGGACCTTTCAGAGGCAAGAGACTTTTTTTTTTGAAAACAAGGTAGAATTGTTGTAATTATGTTCCGTTATTGATAGCATTTTATTGAAAGTTGTTCCAATGACAGTATGTGATTGATTGTTCACTTAACACGTAATTATTAATTAGTGAAATATCTACAGAAAGTACATATGTTGCAACATATGTCTTATTATGTGTTACTATGTTGAAGTTGTAACACATAATTGAATAAAGTTGGAACATATGCATAATTTTGTTGCAAGATCTATGTTAGAAAAGATGCACAATTATGTTGTAGGAACTAACACACAACTAACATTTGTTGGAAAAAATGCAATATTATGTTGTAAGTAGTAACACATAATTGTCATATGTTGTTACGGATGCACAATTATGTTTTAAAGATGCATCAGTTCAAAATAAATCACACATTTTATATAAATAACATAAGTTGATTCAAATTAACATCATTCTCAAATAAAAAAGAACATACATTAAATTTCAACAATACATATGAATCATTTAGATTTAGGCATGTAATTTTTTTGGTCAAAGTCCTTACATATGGAACACTTATTTTTTCTCATTGGAAATGATTCACCAACTCCACATCGTCTCTTATATCTCCTTCTTCCAGGTTTGCTTGTATCAACATATAGAGGAGGTATTTCTCTCTCTAACATATCTAAAGGGACATTCCAAGAATCTTCTGGTGGCACCGGGTGAATTTCCTCACAATATGCAATTATGTAATTTTTCACTGAATAATATGTAGATGAGTACTCATAAAACTGATTTCCAAAATCCACATCATATTGGGATCGAAGCGCTGACATGCCATGTGGACAAGAAATTTTGTCCAAGTAAAAAATTCTACAAGTACAAGTTCTTCTTTATAGATCCACCGTAGCAACATCACCATGACTAGTGACACTGAACTTGTAGTTTGTAATTTGATGAGCCAACAACTTGTTGCCTGAGTTGACATACGTTGATATATCTTTTTCAATTGAGGGAACAAATCTATTTAAAGAGTTCACCAGATCCATACGCCTTTGGTGAAATAAAAGTGCAAATATCCTTTTTATTTCATCAAATAGAGCGACAATGAGAAATTCTCTCTGAGCATCAAACATAGCATTCACCGACTCCGCGATGTTTGACGTCATAATGTTATGGTCTTTTCACTACCCAATTAATCAAATTCATTTTTGGTAATTAAGTTGGGGTCTAAACTGATTGGATTCAATTTACGCTTTACAAAATTAAGTTAGGGTTTTGAGAGAAGGGAAAAGAAGAGGAGAAGAAGCAAGGATTTGTCACATTCTTGAAGTTAAGCTTGTTGATTTCGCCAAGGGTTGATCCCTACGAGGTATGTGAGATCACATAGCATTGGTTTGGTTCACCCACGCGCCAATAATTATTCAATTCAGCGTAATTATGTTCTTGAAAGAAAAGATTATGTGTTCTTGATGAATTTTGTTTTAAGTTTCGTTTGAATCTTGATTGTGAGATTTGGAGGAGTTCTTAGGGGTAATTTGGTGATATATAAGGTTGTTTTTTAGTTGATTCTTGCATATTTTAGTTATGTATTCGAATCTAATCGATTGGGGAAGGAACCATTCGAATCTACGGAGTTTAGAATTGAAAAACGAGCAAGAAAATTCATCAAATATCTGGGGAGGGGGCTGGGAAGCCGCGCCACTCAGAATGCCCCAAATGAAGGCTCTAGGGCGTCGTTCCATCCAGGTACGCCCCAACCCAGCTTCTGAAGTTTGCCCTTTGGGCCCCGCGCCACCCAGAGCTCCAGGGACGCCAGGTCTTCTACCCTCTCCCAGTTCTTTTCGTATGAGTTCCCTTGAAACGTACCTATGTTTTCTAGTTGATTTCTACACTCTAAGGTACGTCTAAACAACATAAAATCATCCATAACATGAGATCATGAATCTTCAATCCATAATTCAATTCAAGAAAAGTTAAGGGTCAAGTCAAGAGTAGTTCATAGAGTTTTCCAAAAGTCTTTTACAAACGTTTTAACTTTGTTTTAAGACTTGAATTTTGAGTTGAGTAAAGACTAAGGATTGAAGTTAATTTCTTCAAAAAAGTATAACGGGACTATGTATTCCCAAAGAGTAAATGCTTTCACATTTAAACAATAGAGGAAACACTGAATTCCAAGAGAGCCTTTGAGCTAGTTTTTGAGTTATTATCTCAAACCATAGAAAGAGTTTTTGTTTTTAAACATATGAGCTGAGTATTTTGGGAGTAGTATTGAGCACCGATATGGGGACGAGTTCAGATATCTCAAGTCTCCATAAACCCTGTGGCCAATATGGGTAGAAAGGGTCATACTTTTTAGATGATTCCTTAGTGCTTTTTATCATATACTAGTGGATCCACTTAGTTGAGGTGTTCTATATCCCGGCAAGTTATAGGACAATTCTGGCAGCGTGGTCGAGACGTTGTATCATCACATTAGCTCATAGTGATGGTTGTCGGTTTGAGAAACTCCCACGGTATTATATTACTTTATATATATATATATATATATATAGTTGTTATTGTATTTCTTTAACACATTGAGTTGGTACCTACTGTTTTAAATGCCTTATATAAATTGCATATTTTATGTTGTTTATTTCTGCATTGAGTTGAGTATTCATGAGTTGAGTAAAGTTGAGGTAAGCGTCTCTTTCAGTATTCATTCAATATTATATCGTGTTTAGTTTTCCCCTCGCATGCTCGTACATTAAATGTGCTGATATTATTTGACCTGCATCATTTTGTGATGCAGATATAGGTAACTAGGATCAGCATCCACTGCCTCGTTGATCCAATCGAGCACTCAAAGTCAGTTGGTGAGCCTCCATGCTTTCTAGAGGATCCATTTGGTTAAGTTTTGTTTTATTGTTTTTGGTATTTCAGTTGTTAGGATGATCGGGGGTCTTGTCCCGACATCCCTCTTAGTATCTAGAGGTTTCATAGACATTTAAATATGTGTTTTTTAGACTTGATATTTTAGTTGTTTTATATAAAGACTTGAGTTTCCATTTTGGCTAAGTTGAATGTTATTTTCTAAACATTCTCAGTTTATCTATTCAGGCAATTTATTTAAGATTGTGTTTAAGTACATTTTCTATTCAGTAAGTCTTTCGCTGAGAGTCTAGCCAAGCCAAGGGTTCGCTTGGGGCCAACAATGGTTCTCGAGTGCCAGTTCCTTCCAGGGTGTAGGCTCAGTGCGTGACATTAGTAATAAAAAAAGTGTTATAACACTTTGAACAATGAATTCCTATGGTACTATATAATTATCATATGAAAGTACTTAGTCTTTGGATGATGAACTAGTGGTATGATAATATTTATAAAACTATTTGATAAATTTGATGATGGTTGTTGTATTAGACCATAATTTTGTATTTAGACATGTTATAGATCTCTATGTTAGGGTTACATGTTGTATTAGGTCAGAATTTATTTGAATTAATAGCAAAAACCATATGTGAGGTTATCGATATATTGCAACACATGACAAATATGTGACAATTTCAACTTAAAATGGATCAGATTATCTAACATAATGTATTTATGTTGCCACAGATGCCAATTTGATAGATGTGTGAATTGATAAAATAAGCAATTTAGCCACTACAAAGTTAAATTGGACCACATTATATTAAATTGAACCTCAATAAAAAAAAATTATATAACACATTGTACAACGATTTCCTATGGTGATATATAACTATCATACGGAATTACTTAGTCATTGGATGATGAACTAGTGGTATAATAATATTTGTAAAAAATAATTGATAAATTTGATGAAGATTGTTGTATTAGACCCTAATTTTGTATTTAGACATGTGATGGATTATATATTTGTGTTACATGTTGTATTAGGTCACAATTTAATTGAATTAATAACAAAAATCATATGTGAAGTTATCGATATGTACATATGACAAAATCTGTGGCAATTTCAACACAAAATTGACTATATTATCCAACAGAATACATATGTTACCACAAATGCCACATGTGCTGTCACAGATGCCAACAGAATATACATATGTTGCCACAGATATCAAACAACTATATAACAGGGAATAATAACAGAACTGATTGAATAGGAAAAAATAATAAAATATAGGGATATAGATATACATAGATTAAATTAATATGTCATGCAGTTCTACAAAATTTAACTACAAAATAAGAGACATAACTGATGGAATAGGTTCATTGTCCAACAACACGAGTATGAGGCTAAAATTTAACTACATAATCTAGTTCTAAATCACAACTACATAATTCACAATAAATATCATCTTCATCGTCACTTTCCTTGGGCCAGCCTTTCTTGGGAAGGTTTTGCTAATATTGATGAACAATGCAATAAATGGGTATTTCTCCCAACACATGAGGTTCTAGCACCCACATTCTACCTAAAACTTATCGTAACTTATGTTGACATGTCCTGGTTTTTGTGGCTCCATTTGTTTCATGTTGGCAATGAACATTAAGCTTTCTCTAATGGATTCACCTCCCTTGAAGATTGAAATTATGGCAAGCGCATAGGATGCACCAATGTGGCCTCTGTCGGCATCTTGATTAATAATTGTCAATGCATTTGAATCGTTATTGTTTAAAAACTCAAACTACAGAAGAAATAAACACATTTAAAAGGTAGAATACATTTATAAAAACGTGAATACATACGAAAAATATTAAAAATTACTATGCACAAAGTCGGCCAGTGTTACCTTTTGATATACACAAAGTTCATTACCGACTTGATTAAGGACCCTGAAACTAAGAAATCATATCTAACTTCTAGGAAATAAAATTTTAAGAGAGACAAAAATTGATTTATATACATAAAAACCTTAATTTAACATTCATTAAACCTTTGAAGGAGCCGGAAGCAAACCTTTCAACGATATCAATAAGTAGACAACTTAGAAGGGATTCAATGTAATTTAAAAAAAATCATTTTTTAATCCTCCTAGTCATTTTGAAAATTTCCTCTTTCATCCCAACAAAAGTCATATCTTTTCTCTTATAAGGAATGTGAGAAGTTGCAACTTTGGACCTTTCAGAAGCAAGAGACTTATTTTTTTGAAAACGGGGTAAAAATTTTCTAATTATGTTCCCTTATTAATAGTTTTTTATTAAAAGTTGTTCCAATGACAGTATGTGATTGATTGTTCACTTAACACGTAATTATTAACTAGTGAAAATATCTACAGAAAGTACATATGTTGCAACATAAGCCTACTTTGTTGGAACATATGTGTTATTATGTTGTAGTTGTAACACATAATTGGCATATGCTGGAACATTTGCAATATTTTATTGCAATATCTATGTTAGAAAAGATGCACAATTATGTTGTAGGAACTAACACACAACTAACATTTGTTGGAACAAATGCAATATTATGTTGTAAGTAGTAACACATAATTGTCATATGTTGTAATAGATGCACAATTATGTTTTAAAGATGCATTAGTTCAAAATAAATCACACATTTTATATAAATAACATAAGTTGATTCAAATTAACATCATCTTCAAATAAAAAAGAACATACATTAAAATTCAACAATACTTATGAATCATTTCAATTTGGGCATATAATTTTTTTGGTCAAAGTCCTTACATATGGAACACTTATTTTTTCTCGTTGGAAATGATTCACTAACTCCACGTCGTCTCTTATATCTCCTTCTTCCAGATTTGCTTGTATCAACATATGGAGGAGGTATTTCTCTCTCTAAGATATCCAAAGGGACATTCCAAGAATCTTCTGGTGGCACCGGGTGAATTTCCTCACAATATGCAATTATGTAATTTTCCACTGAATAATATGTAGATGAGTACTCATAAATTTTATTTCCAAAATCCACATCATATTGGGATCGAAGCGCTGGCATGCCATGTGGACAAGAAATTTTGTCCAAGTAAAAAATTCTACAAGTACAAGTTCTTCTTTATAGATCCACCGTAGCAACATCACCATGACTAGTGACACTGAACTTGTAGTTTGTAATTTGATGAGCCAACAACTTGTTGCCTGAGTTGACATACGTTGATATATCTTTTTCAATTGAGGGAACAAATCTATTTGAAGAGTTCACCAGCTCCATACGCCTCTAGTGAAATAAAAGTGCAAATATCCTTTGTATTTCATCAAATATAGCGACAATGAGAAATTCTCTCTGAGCATCAAACATAGCATTCATCGACTCCGCTATGTATGACGTCATAATGTTATATTTAAACAACAAGAAAAATCAATCATAAAATTATAATAAACTCAAAGAAGATAGTATAGACAATAATGTACCTATTTCCCGGGCAAAATGTGTTGCTCCATGTGTGGAATCCAATACATTCAAGAGTTTCAGCTGGCTTTGGTAGCAAATCTCTTATTTGATTGAAATGTTCATTGAACTCACTTCTATCGTACGCCTTTGCTTCTTTATAAAAATGAGATACTACTTTTGAATTTTGAAAGTTATTTCAAATATTTTCCCCAAGGTGTCTCATGCAACAACCATAATGAGATGCAGGGTAGATAATCGAAAACATATTTTGAATACTGGGATGCCTATCATAAATATTGCACAACTCATCAGTATCATCTACATAGCTTCTCATATGTTCAAAAATATATTTATATTAGGCATCACATTCCTTGTCCACAACACAAAAAGGCGCTGAAAATATATGATTCTCAACATCTTTTGCCGCCGATAGTAAAACTCCTTCATACTTTCTCCTCAGGAATGTCCCATCAATGGATATTACTTTTCTCATTTGTTGAAAATCATTCATCCAAGCGACATATGATACAAAGAAGTACTTGAGCCTCCATTTTCATCAAGCGACAATGTCATCTTGCTTCTTGGATTTGCAATTTCAAGCATAACGGTACGCATTAAGCTTTGCATAGTCATGGTCATGTGTTCCCCTAACAGAAGACTTAGCATAATCCATGCCCTTATAAATCTTCCAATAAATTACCTTACAACCCAATTCTGTGCGAAGTTGATTTGACATGTCTCTTGTTGATGGGCCTTTACCATTGGGAAATCTATTTTCAAAGTATTTACCTATGACTTTTTCTAGGGCATGCGGTTTATGGCTGATGATTTGGGGATTTATACTCATTTAGCGCTTAATATTTAAGGAATTAATTTCCTCAATACCTATTTTATGCTCATAACTGATGTTAAAATGTTAATATGCGGCATTGGAGGCAAAAGAGTAAGGCAAGGACATGACAAGGCAAATAGGAGAAGAAAAAAAAGCTGACAAAGTTGAAGGAAAGCAAAGTTGGTACTTTCCAAACCCACTCGGCGAGTCGCCTAGTGGACCTTCAGCTCGCCCAAAGTTCCAGCATGCCAGCCCATGGACAAGACCAACTTGGAGAGCAGACTAGTGGTTCGGTGACATTCCGAAGAGATCGCCGATGTCGATCTCGATCGCCTAATGTTACAAAGCGATTTGATAAAAAGCCAAACCAAGAAGGCAAGAAAAGGAGCATTCGGCGTATCACCGATCAGTTCGGTGAACTTGACTCACCGAAAGTTACAGAATGATTTGCTGAAAAAGACACACCAAGAAGGCGAGTAGAGGAGCACTCGATGCATCACCGACTAGGTCGGTGAAGCATGACTTACTTCACCGAGTGAACTCTGTGCTAAAATTTTGGGAACGTATAAATGCAATTTTCAAAAGAAGAAAAGGAGTTCTCACATTGTTCACTGCTGGGTTTTTAATCTTTTACATTTTAGAACATTGTTTTTACATTTTTGAGCAAGGATTTAGATATTATGAGATTTTTAACTTTAATTTGAGCATTTGGAAACTTGTGGATCGTTGCCCAGTCTGATAGAAAACTTTGTTGCTAATGATTTCTTGTTCTTTACTATGTTTGGCTAAAACCCTCATTCTTGGGGATGTGATTATGTAGTTGAATTCCTTGATTAGCTACTGGGTGTTATTAGTTACTGATTTTATTGTTGATTTGAAGTGGGTTCAAGTAGTTGTTCGTGTTTTAATTGATGAATTGTAGTTGCAAATGCATTTCTAGTTTAACACTCAATGCTTGCTTGAGAAAGAAGTGTTAGAGTCGAATTATTAATTGATGATTTTATTGATTGTATTGTTACAGATCTAGATTGAGAAAGTGGGTTTGCATGCAATCTTACAAATCTAGCTTAAAAAAGTGGATCGATTAAGGTAATGGGTTGTTATATTGTGTTGTGTCTGTTGAGGTTCGAAAGAACTCACTTGATTCACAATAGTTGCTTGAGAAATGTCTATTGCACCCAAAACCTAGCCTACCCACCGAGATTCAACATCTTTGAGTAACTAGTAATCACCCATTGCACGAAATTAGCATTCAATTTATCACATTCCCAAGAAACTGTCTCTACTTTTTTACTTCCGGTTTTATTAGTCATAATTTGGTTACTTGAAATCACCCCCCCCATTTGGCATTAATTGCCAAAACTTTGTGTTTACTTTAAAGTTGCGAAACTTCTACCTCCACAAACGATTAGAACATAATTTTACTTCTTAATCGAATTCTCTACTGTATCACTCCATGTGAGATCGACCCCAACTTTTAGTTGGGTTTATACTTGTTAGCGACCACCTACACTTAGAATCAGATGAAGTGTAGTTTAGCATTATCAATGGCTCGAAAGATTCTCTAAACCACATGTATGATACTTTTCATAGATTCTAATGGCAAACATGTCTCTACTTGTAAATTTGACAGCTCTCAACCACCAGTTACACTCCGAATATGAACATTTAATAGAATACACAATACTAGAATTGATCACCTTTGTCAGTTTAAAATCTTTTTTCAAGTAAGAAATTTTAAATGAATTTGCTAGTTCTTCCTTGTTCTTGAGTGTCATTCCCTTGTAAAAAAAATCAGTTTCATCATCTTGAACATTATTCACACATGATGATTGAGAAGAAGCAGGATTGTTGCTCCCAATAATAGGTGTAGGAGGATTGTTACTCCCAAGGCCCGACACTTCATGTCCTCCAATTTCATCATGGTTATTGTTCATCTCCACGACATCAAATTCATCATTTAACATATCTTGTTGATTTTATTCTTACTAATGATTCTCCTCGATAGAATTTTCAACCACGTAGGCTCTTAATATGGGCCTCATTGCTCCTCCCAAATAAACAAGCAACCTAGGTTGATCAGTTATTTTAAAAGGTAAGACATTCTCATTCATTATGAAAAAAAATTGGGAATGTAACTGATGGCCAGATCTTTCGGTTGACAATTGAGTCCAGAACTATGGATGATTAAAATCACAAAATTATCATACAAAAATTTTCTTTCGACAATCATCCCTACTGACTGTTTCATACCATCCTTCCAATGTTAAATATATTGATTTTTCTTCTCGATCCATTCACCACAACTATCAACACCTATGAATAATTCCTCCATTTATTGTACCTGAAGAAATTAATTCAAAAAATAATTAGTACTAATGATAGAATACGACTTCAACATATATTGCAACATATGACTATTTTGTTGCCACATAAAAGTCATATGTTGCTATATATGTCTATTAAGTTACGAAAGATAAACCACATGTTGGAAGAGGTACAAGTCATCTAATGCAACATATGACTATTCTATTGGAACATGTAAGTCGTATGTTTCAACATATGATTATTCTGTTACAACATATGTGTCGTATGTTGCTACATATGTGTATTTTGTTGCGACACATAAATCACATCTAGTGCAACATATGATTAATTTGTTGGAACATGTAAGTCATATATTCTAATATATAACTATTCTGTTGCGACATAAAAGTCATATGTTGCTACATATGTCTATTATATTCTAAAATATAAATCACATGGTAGAAGAGGTGCAATTCATCTGGTGCAACATATGACTATTCTGTTGAAACATATAAGTCATATGTTGCAACATATGAGCATTTTATTGTGAAATAAAAATCATATGTTGCTACATATAATTATTCGATTACGACATATATATCACATATTGAAAGAGGTGCAAGTCATCTGGTGCAACATATGACTATTCTATTAAAATATGTGAGTCATATGTTCCAATATATGTCCATTTTGTTGCGATATAAAAATCATATATTGCTACATATAACTATTCTATTGTAACATATAAATCACATGTGTTATATATTTCAACATATGACTATTCTGTTGTAACTGATAAATCATATGTTGCAACATATGGCTATTCTATTGCGATATCTCCAAGAAGGAAGTCATATGACTAGATTGTTGCAACATGTAGATCATATGTTGAAACATATTACCTTTCTGTTGCAATATATGACTATCGTCTATTTCAATATCTGACTTATTTAACACGAGTCAACTGTTACTATAGATATAACCATTTGTTGCAAATTTTTGAAAAAATTAAAGGTATACATACATAAATGATGATGAATGATTCAAATAATTATTAATTTTACTTACCAAATAATGGTGTGTGAACACAATCACTTATGAAGTAATGTCAATTGATATAAGAGGAGATCTGATCTATTGATTAGCCAAATCTGATTCAAGAAGAAGCACAAGAAATAGCAGCCAAGAGCAACAATGTATGAACAAAAAGAAGAAGAAGAAAATGATGACGGGAACTGGAAGAAAGAAAGCAAGAACGAACAAGAAGAAGAAGAAAAAGAGAGGAATCCAATAGGGAGGCGGAGAGATTTGCAACTTTTATTTCCCCTTTTGGTGCGCTAGCTTCCCTCCATCTTTGATTCCCACCATATTTGGTTAAATTAGGTTTTAGTCTTCTATCTTTTTACCCCTCATTTAATATAATAGACCAAAATATCAACTTAAAAACTTGAGGGAAACTCTTGCAAATGCCTCATAAATCCTTAATCTTTAATTACATAATTGTCACCTACACTCAATTATTAAAACTTACGTCACCGTCATTTAATTTTGACACCTTAATGTCACCATTAATTCAAAATCCTCACTAATTCACTAGGTCTTTGACTAAGTCAACAACCCTCTAAGTTTCAGAAATATCTTTTTCAATAAGCTAATTTTTAATATATACCATAAAGTAATTAGTTTCAATTATATACAATAAATAGTTCAAGTAATCATATAATTCGGATCATAAAAATGGTAAATTCAAAACTAGGTTTGATAACCCTAACTATGGAATTAACTTCATAAAAATTGAGAAGTTTTGGACATGAGAATGAAAGGAAATATTCATTAAAGTCATACGTACCTTAAATTTGAAGTTTAAGAAAAGAATCGTAATTTAAATCTCTAGAATCCTTGTAGATATTGTTCTTTCAAGTGTTGGGAAAAAAAGAGAAAAATTTATTGTAACCTATAAAATCTGATTAAATATTACTTTTGGGAGATGTTAATAGACGTGGGTTGAGATTATGGGATGAGGAAAGGATGAAAACACCCATTCTAGAATGTGGAAAGAATAGAAAACTAAAAGAATTTCATAGAACATACGCGATCACGCACCTGGAGCCTAGGACGCGTGGTTGTTCCCGCAACCTTGGCAATAAGCACAAGTCCTACCGCACAGTCACCTAGTTGGCGTCCTTTCCGCGCAGGGGGTCATGCAGATTGTATAGTATCTAGTCAAATGTGAATAATTGCTAGCACATAATTTGAATCGACAAACTATAAAAGGAGTTGGAAAGAAGACTTCAAGATATTTCATTTGGTTGGTTTTAGGCCATAAATTTTTTCATATTATAGAAGTCTCTTATTACCTTAATTCACATTGAATACACTTCTCACACTTAAGAACTGATCTAAGCAAATATATATACAATTAGAAATCATCAGATTCGAGCCTATATGCATATGGAATAGTTTGGATTTTTGCTTAGAATTGGCGGGGTGTTACACTATTCAATCTCGATCAACTCAAAAGGACCTATAAAAGTCCCACATTTTAGATATGATATCATTTCGATGTTTCAAGTCTTTTAATATATAATTCTCTCGAAGCGATTCATGTTTGCAATACGTCAATTTTTATTTTTATTTTACAAAAGAAGATGGATGCGAAGAAGAAGATGCAAAAGAAGAATGACAAAAAAGGAGGAGGAGGAAGAGAAGAAAGAAGACAAAAGTGTCGAATGATCACTTATTGTAATAAGTGGCTTATTTTATTAAGTGGGCTAATTTTGCACAAAAAAAAAACCTATTGGACATTTTGTCTATTTTTTCATTTCTTAATCCCTATTTATATCTTTTTCTAGCTGTATTTCTTTATATGTTTTTATTTTTCTACTTATACACTAATACAGTATTAATTACAAATTGGTATCTCTATTTATAAAACTTAAAGTATTAATATATCAAGGATACAAATATTTATAAAAACTTAATGTATTAATATATCAAACAAGGTAAAGTATGACAATTAGCTTATGAACACGATAATTTGGAAAATGAATACATTGTTGTTAAACAAAAAATGAATACGCCAATAGTGTATACATATGAATACATTATTGTTAAACAAAAGATGGATACATTGATAACCTAGAAACAAGAAAAATGAAAAATAATAAAATGTATAGGTATCAAAGTGTGTAAGTATTTGGTTGTATAAAAAAATGATAAATCCAACAAACGTCAATCTCTTTTTTGTCAAGTATTTCCTGTAATACAAACGTTAATCTCTTTTTGGTCAAATTTTTCCTGTAATACTTGAGGATTGGTGTTAACTCAGGTATTTGTTTATAAAAATATAGTATTAATGTATCCAATTATACTTGTATTGCCTAATCAATCTTTTAAATTGGATAGTTACTTATGTATCCATATATACTTGTATTCACAAATTACCATTTCAACTTGTGTTAATATTACAATAAAGTATCTATGTATATGAGTATTCTACTATATACAAATTTGATAATCACACAAACATCAATCTCTTTTTGTTCATGATCTTCCAATACTACTTTTTTTATAACTATAGCCATCATAATAGAGAAAACAAAATAATTTTTTAATTGAAACCCTATAAAAATAGATGAAAATATAGATGGATACAAATATAATCTTCATAAAAATGAGAAAAAATCAATTAAAAGATACTTGATGGATTCAAATCACAAAAATTGTTCCTATAATCATCAAAAGGATCTTAAATGGGAAGGAATTTGGGGGAGGGGGGGGGGGAGATTGAAAATATGTGATATTGGGATATTGGTGAAAGAGAAAATATTAATGAGGGTAAACATGGAAAACTAATAACATAAAATGTGCCTAGACATAATTAGTTATGCTTGTAATAATAACTTTCCTAATTATTTGTATATAGTTAACTTTGCTATTTACTGTGTAGTTATATCCATGTAACATAAAAAAATAAAAAAATTGTAGCTATTTATTTTAAATGTATATTGACGTTTGTCATATTCTGTAGTTTTTTCAAAAAAGTTTATAAATAATCTTTACAAGAGTTAGTCTTGATATTTTATTCCTACAAAAACTAATCTATCAAAAATTACATATGGTAATTTGATAAAAATTATTTGAACAAAATTGTCCTTTAAAGTTGTAAACAATTCGCTAATGTTTTTGTTTTTCTCTGCATTTCCATTCTCTTGTCTATTTTTCACTTCCCGCAATTGGTGGTTTCATTGAAGATGTTAAGTCATCTATCATGTCCTCCTCATGACGATTGCTCCAAGTGATCATACGCTTGTTACCATGCATCTAAACAATCAGACAGTTCATAATGTCGCCTCCTCCCATTTCAACTACTCTCTCAAATATAATTTAGCATTTTCATTTATTTTTTGTATTACTGAGTTCAATTTCTCTTCGGTAAGGAGCTATTGAGGTCGAAATTCTTAAGTACTCTCAACCTCATAATTGTTGCTAAACATGAGATAGCATCCTCCTCGTTCTCATTTTTATCTTCAATCACGGTGAATTTCTGATCGAATAATGTAGCATGACATTTTTTCTTTTTGATTCTATACTTAAAGGGAAGCTTAGGTTGTGGATGGATAGCCTTTCAATGTTATCATCTAGAGAATTAGAGTTGCTCTCAGCTTTTTCTCTTATGAATGATCATTGTGTTTTTTATTTTATGGCGGTACAAGTCAAATCGAACCGATGAAACAAGTATAATTATCAAAAAAAAACTGACTTGTTATTTGATTTGATTGGTATTCTGAAAAACAAACTCGATGACTCATAGTTTGGTTTGGTGTTAACATACAGACCTCTTCGTGGATCGAGGTCATGAGCAGATCATTGGATATACAGATGTCGATTGGGTAGGTGATCTTTTTGATAGACATTTCTCATCTGAATAATGTGTTTTTACTAGGCAGTACTTTGGTATCCGGTAAGAGAAAGAAACAAAACATAATTGCTTAATCTAGTGCAGAAGCAGAATATCGAGTAATGGTCATAGCAACTTGCGAGCTAGTTTGGATCAAACAACGGCTCGTTCCTTGTATTAGTTACATCAGTAACAAGCACAATACATATGACTTATATGCACCACCTTGAGGGAGAGTGTTAGAATAGTCCTACATGGAAAAGGATTATATTTAGCGTCTATAAATATGGCTTAGTGTAATAATATAGTCAACACGATGCAATAATACTTCTCTCCTTTATTTCTCACCAAGATCCAGAAGTCCACTGGCTAGAAACACACTGATGCCTAAAAATATATATGTTGCAACTCAGACAGTCGCCAAAAGTAAAATACTGTATATTTTTCACAAGACTAAAAGGTACAACATAAAACAATGTCCCAACTCAAGCTACATCAACATAAATATTGCTTGAAATAGGGCTTTTATGGAGTTACTATGGTATTGCGCACTCTGCAAAAAGAAATGAACCTGCAAAAATATACACCAAAATCAGAATTCGAATCTGAAGTATTTGAAATACACATCAGTCATCCTAAATCCACATAATTTACATTTTTTTTACTATGTGTTAAAAGGCATTGAAAACTTTTCAGAAAACTGAAAAGACTCATAACCATATTGAATTACTTCAGAGAATGAATTCAGATATAGATATGAAGCTTTCCATGCTACATTCAAAGACATCTCATAGAACTGCAGGAAAGCCCCTTTCCATACAAAGAACTACTCTTCTAGGATTGAGGTCATGAGTAGATCATTGGATATACAGATGTCGATTGGACAGGTGATCCTTTTGATATACATTACTCATCTGAATATTGTGTTTTTACTAGGCAATACTTCGGTGTCCAGGAAGAGAAAGAAACAAAACATAGTTGCTCGATCTAGTGCAGAAGTAGAATATCGAACAATGGTCATAGCAACTTGCGAGCTAGTTTAGATCAAACAACTGCTCGGTCCTTATATTAGTTACATCAGTAACAAGCCCAATACATGTGACTTATATGCACCACCTTGAGGGAGAGTGTTAGAACAGTCCTACATGGAAAATGATTCTATTTAGCGTCTATAAATAAGGCTCAGTGTAATAATATAGTCAACACGATGCAATAATACTTCACTCCTTTATTTCTCACAAAGATTAATGACTATAAATACTGACTAGAAACAGACCGATGCCTAAATATATAGCTGTTGCAACTCAAACAGTCGCCAAAAGTAAAATATTGTACATTTTTCACAAGATAAGGTGCAACACGCAAGAAAACCATTCTTAATAGTCCTACATGGAAAAGGATTATATGTAGCAAATAGGGCTCAGTGTAATAAAACAAAAGGTACAATAGAAAATCGTGTCCCAACTCAAGCTACATCAACAGAAATAGAGTTACTATGGTATTGCGTTCCTCATCAGAAACTCCAGTGCGCACTCTGCAAAAAGAAATGAACCTGCAAAAATATACACTAAAATCATAATTCGAGTCTGAAGTATTTGAAATACACATCAGTCATCCTAAATCCACATAATTTACATTCTTTTTACTATGTGTTAAAAGGCATTGAAAACTTTTCAGAAAACTGAAAAGACATAACCATATTGAATTACTTCAGAGAATGAATTCAGATATAGATATGAAGCTTTCCATTCTAAGTTCTAAGACATCTCATGGAACTGCAGTTATTGCAGCAGGAAGACACAACACTTAGCAAGAAGAGCACAACACTTGTTACTCAAGACTGACTGTTTGACTATACATAAATGGTGAAGTCAAGATCACTCTCTTTTCTTAGACTCCATAAGGAGAGAATAGTCCACTTGGGTGGAAGGGGAGGCCTGGTTTTATTTTACCTGGGCCAAAGACTGTCCCATCTGCTCTTCCGGGAAAAGTCGCTTCCTTTTTTCGGGGACTTTTTCGCAACTCCTTATCACTATTTCGCTTTCTATGAAGCATAGTGTCAATCTCCCTTACTTTATAGGGTAGGAGAAGGTATCTCAAATCTTTCCACTGGAGAACCAAATCAGGACTAGGTTAGGGGACTTGAAAAAGGGAATTACCTCCTATCTTCTCCTTGTTGAAGAAGCAAAACACAAAGATTCCACATTTTAATAAATCTGGACTGTCCACCATTCTCCCAAACCTTCACGCAAGATTGACTTGAATACTCTTTTGGAATGAGCGAGTAAAACACTACGTGGCTAATGATAAAGTGATCTATATTCATATGGACATGATCACTGATTCAAGGTTGACATGGAAAATGTGTAAAAACTTTATCAAACAACCAAATAAGAGTGAAATTTACAATATCTGAATTAAGTGTCAAAATAGACAAGAAAAGAAAAAAAAACTGAATTGAAAACTGGATTTTAAACAAAGAAAATGAAATAAAAACCAGTGAACATGCTCCCAGACCTCGTCAAAGAAGATAAGCATCCAACTAAGAATTGTAACAACCTGACCCTTGATCTTGAGCATTTTATGGTTGAAATTGCTTTTGAAGCTTTCAATAAGTTTGGCTCGACTGCAAATGTGAAGTATGGCTCGCAAATGCGATGATAGTACAGCCCATTAAATTTTGCAATTGTGATGGACACCCAGTATAAATACATACAGTGATGTTTCAGATGCCATTTTTGAAATTTAGGGGGCAAAAGTGAGCTTGTAGGTATTTGTTTTTGGATTGATATTGTAAAGATATAGCACTTGGGCCTTACTCAACCCTAAAAGCTAGCTCATGAGGGGAGGATTGCCCAAGTTCATATAACGAGACCACCAATCCATTCCCCAACCAATGTGGGACTTTTACCCGCTCTAACAGATATCAACCTATATCATTGCCATAACTAATCTATAACACTGGTGGATGATCATATTCAATTTTTGGTTGGATTTTAACCGTAGAATCATGAGAATCAAGTGTCTATATTGGAGATTTTTTACCAAGTTCCTAAAATAGTAAACTAGGATTTGACCTAATAAAGGGAACAAAGATTGAAACTTAACCCCAGCACCCATGAGGGCCCATAATAAACCTATCCATAAGATCAGGTTTACTTGAGGCAAGACCTTGGCTGTGGAATGGCTTAATGATGACATGGGATAGCTAAGGCAAGACAAGGCAATGATTGTTGCATGATTGTGGCCAAGACAAGTTTGTGGGCTATGAGCTGGGCAAGGCATACAGCTAAGGAGATTGGGCACCAATGGCAAGTTGTGTGGGGCAAAACCTTCCACAAGGTAGGCATGTGGGCAAGGCACGAAACTGGGCGCCAGAGTGGGCATTTGGCGCCAGATTTGAAGGTTGCCTACGTGTGCCGCTCACATGCTTCGGCAGTTGGACAGTTTCTAAGTTTCTAGCCATTTGTGGCATGTCAATAGAATTAGTTGAACTTGTAATTTGAATTTCGGATTTGGCCTAGCTCATAAGGTGATAATTGTCCACGACTATGGGACTATGTAATCGGAGAACAAGTCATTACCTCAACCAATGTGGAACACTTAAAATACTCCAATCACTGAACATCTAAGTGTGTTGAAAATGAGGACTCGACATTAGGTAAACCAATAATAGGGATGTTAAGAAAATAAATCTTACCTGTAACTCAACCTCAAAAGCTAGTTGAGGATTGCCCGAGACCATATAAGAAGACACAGAACCATAGTAGCCTCCTGTTGATGATGTAAAGTTAGCCCAAGAGGCTACACCGATGATAAGAACATCCAAATCAGATGTAAAGTTAGCACAAAAGACAAACAGAAACCTTAGATAAGAAGTACACCGATGATAAGAACATCCAAATCAGAGCCAGGTCAAACATAATCAGGCTTCAACTTTAGCCATTTTCCACTCCAATCACTGGTTCCCATTTTGAAGTTAAATCTTTCAAACAATTCCTTCATCTTTGAAGGAGTTAACATAAAATCAAACAAGAAAGAACATACACTAAATAATCATCCAGCAAACCTAGTCCTCAGTCATAAAACAATATCCCCACTCCTGACATGCATATCTTTAGTTGAAACTTAATAATCACCCCAAATAAGCTTAATCCCTAAATATCCTATCACAAAAGAGGGGGAGAGAGAGGGGAGGATTACTATTTATATGTGCAAAGAAAATGGGTCTTACCCTAATTCAACCTCGTTAACTCACAAGGTGAGGATTGTCCAAGAACATGTAAGGAGATAACAACTCACCAGTCCCTTAATCAATGTGGACATTCTAACACTCCATGTATAATTTTTTAACAACTTCTAAACATCTAATTTCGTAATCCGCCATTTGCTCATTTACAAGATCAGATATTGTTGACTGTAGTAATTAATTAGCTTAATTCTAGGAGACATTAAAAGAATAGAATATTTTCCTTTTAATGTAATTGTCGTCTTTCCTTAATTAGTTATAGGATTAATGGTATAAATACCTCATCCCATGGGATATAAACGGTTATCAAAAATAAAAACTGCATGCATTGGTTTTACTATGCCATCACCATAAACAACTTTTCCCTAGTTGATTCTGATTCGACATTAGAAGTATATTCATTTCCCCTAATTGCATTTTGGGCCCTTATCCTATTTTAGGTCTAGTTAGGGACTTCTAAGTATTTTTAATGTAATAATCAAACCTAATATAAATACTCTCTTTCTAAGAATAGTTATGTTTAGACTGTAGACTACCTTGAAGATTCAAGACTTAAGAGATTTTGAATTAATTTCTAGTTATTGCTTTTCAACTTGTGAAAGTGTGTTCATAAGTAGAATTCTTCTACTTGAGGGTATTCTTATACATCAAATAATCTTAAATAAATGTTCTACTTTATGCACTAAAGTTGGTTCTTCTCTAAATTCTCGTTATATGCTTTCTATTTTGTTGTTAATCCTATCCTTGCTCCTATCAACAATCTACATCACTAGTTGAAGGAACACGCTTGCAGAATCAATCATGATTGAAAAATGTTAATTTGTAAACATTGAACTAAGTTAAAAGATACAAAGATCACCTACTTTAGAAATTCCGAGAACCAAGTGTCAAGTTGTTGATGGTGAAATCTAAATCTTATTATTCACACAAGAAAGAAAATGTCATAAATGGTCCCTGGACTATTGGAGTAGATCTAAAATAGTCTCTTATCTATACACTTATCGAATTTAGTCCTTTAATTATTCAAAATCTTATCAGGTTTGGTCCCTTAACTATACATTTACCGGATTTAGTCCTTTAACTATCCAAAATGTTATCAGGTTTGGTCCCTAATTTAGTCCTTTAATAAATTTGTTGGGGTACAAATTTTGGTATCAAATCATGTGAGTAAAGAACTTTTAATTTTATTCTCATTGCAATAAATTTGTTTTCATTAAATATAAATAAATCTATTGCCACATCTAACGGATTATATAACCTTTTTTCTTTTTATAATAAATTTGAGCATATTCAAGTCATTAGCAACAATTATGTTTCATTTTATTATTCATTGAATAAAATTAGGATTTATATTTATTTTTCTGTAAATTTTATTTTGAATCGTTGAGGTTAAGGCTCTTTTCATAAGAGTAATTTGAAAAAAAAAGTAATAGGGAAAGAGAAACAACTAAAAAATGGGTTAAGAATTTACTTTCATGGAGGCATGGATTACGTTAATATAAACATAAGTTATTTGTATAAAAAAAAATAGACAGAGATCAAACATGATAAGTTTTTGAATATTTAACGGACTAAAACCGGTAAGTGTATAGTTAAGGGACCAAACTTGATAAGATTTGGGATTATTAAAGAACTAAATCTGGTAAGTGTATAGTTAAAAGACCGAACCTAATAAGATTTGGGATAGTTAAAAGACTAAATCCGGTAAATGTGTAGTTAAGCAACTATTTTAAACTTACTCCAATAGTTCAAGACCATTTGTGGCGTTTTCTCGAGGAAATCAATTAATCATTGCTTGAGACATAGCTTTCAACACTTCACAAGACCTGTCATCTTATCCTTTCTTCCCAAAATGCCCAATCACTTATCTGTGACTTTCTAATTCAAGATTTTTAAAAAATAGTGGGCTGATCGACCGGTGAAGGAAACGAGAGACAAACTTAGAACAGTAGACCATCAACATAAGCACTCTCATTAAGGAAATAAAGCATTTGCTCATCTCTTGGACAAGAAGTTACTATAGGAATTGTCGCCAAATGCAAGCAATGAACATATATCTACCTAAATGTAGGCCAAGAGGTACTTTAGTCACCAAGGTAAAAATGATGAGATTTTAAAATTTACTTTAAAATCAACTGGTGGAAGATCCAATATCTCTACAAAAAGTATCAAGTCACGGTAAGAAGTATGTCATAAGGTTCAATATGAGAACTGGAAGCAAACCTGGCGTTTATCCCGTTGACTTCCTTCTGTCCCTCAGCTTTTCACAAACTAGTTTTAAATCACATGTGACGTTGAACAAATCCTCTGCATCTGGATGGAATTCGTGAAAGATGCTCTTTTCACTAATTCCCAACTTCAGATCTAAATGATAAAAAATCAATGGCAAATTGACATCATTGTCCATGGAAGGAGATCCTAGAGTTTAAACATTGGCAAAAAAACATCAAACCTTTCGGAATTATCATTATAATCCATTTCATTTCTTAAGCATTTTTATTTTTTGATGACAAGGGAAACCGTAGCCGCTACTATGCAATAGCTCTCAAACCACATAGGAGAGGTAACCCTCACTAGGCAAACCCGGTGCGACGAGCTCGACCCAGAAGGCAAACCCCTTGCTTTCGCTGGCAAGGGATTTCGAACTTGAGACCTCCAACATGAAAGTCCCAAGCCCAAACCACTGGGCCACCCCGAAGGGTTCTTCTTAAGCATTTGTTTTCCTGATTAGATCAGATAGATTTGAAGTCTTCTCGACTCTAATAAAACAATAAAATATACCTCCGTGAAGCGTAAGGATAACAAGCTAGGTATATTGTAAATAATGGAGCAACAAAGTATCTGATCAAGTTCTTTCTAAAATAATGGTCACTAAAAGAAGCAACCGAACTCTACAACTGAAGTATGCATAATCTACAACTGAAGTATGCATTCCACAAGTATTCTGCAACAGGTCTAGGCTTTAAGTTAACAATGCAACAAATGACAGATCTAAGGTTTAACTATGGTAACTGAAATGCTGAGCTCTTAGGTATCAGAAATTTTTTATCAAAACAAAGAAGTTTAGGATAGAATATAACAAACCAGCAGGGTAACCAAAGAGCAGAAAGATGGTCATGGCATTTATTTCCATTGCTATTGCTATTGCTACCTCCTACAGCTCCTACTACTACTACTGTCCCTTGCTACCTCCTACAACTTCTCCTAACAGCTCTTGCTACTACTACTTCCTACTATTATTGTCCCTACTACTGCTACCTGCTACCACCTACTGCTGCCCCCTGCTTTTGCTACCTCCTACAGTAGCTCCTATTACTGCTAATGCAATTGTCCCCTGCTTACCTCCTATAGGTCCTGCTAATGCTACTGCTATTGTCCCCTACTACTGCTACCTTCTACAACTCCCGCTACTGCTACTATTACTGGTTGCCTAATCCTAATACTAATTTTAATCCTACTCCTACTACTACATCCTACAGCTCCAGCTACTGTTGCTGCTACTACTACTGCTGCTACTATCCCTTGCTACCTCCTAAAGCTCCCCCGCGCCCCGAGGCAGATCGACCGCCCCTCGAGGCACCTCCCCATCCCCCCCCCCACGCCTCGAGGCCGCCCGCCCTGAGGACCTGAGGCACCTCATCCCCCCTGCCTCGAGGTCGCCCGACCTGAGGTACCCCCCTCGCCCCCCGTGCCTCGAGGTCACCCACCCTGAGGCACCCTCCCTCGCCTCAAGGTCGCCCGCCCTGAGGCACCCCCCCTCGCCCCCTGTGCCTCAAGGCCGCCCGCCCAGAGGCACCCCCCCCCTCCCGTGTCAAGGCCACCCACCCCGAGGCACACCCCCCCCCTCCGATGCCTCGAGGTAGCCCGCCCC
>JAJONZ010023129.1:0-11959 GCA_029582445.1 Solanum paucissectum
CATTTTTATTTTTTAAAGTGATTTTAAAAGAAAGAAAACAAGAACATGGTTCTTATATAATAATTTAATTAAGAAGAAAATGTGTTTAAAAAGAAAAAAATAATATACTTATTCGGAAAAGGACATTTTTGACCCATTTAGTAACTATACGGGCATTTTTGGACTAAAGTATTGACTGCAAGGGCATTTTTGAGCCAAACTATAAACGGAGGGCATTTTTATTCTTTTCACATAGTTTAAGGGCATTTTTGACCCTTTTCCCAAATAATAATAACAATAACTACTATGGATAAGTTTATTTATTAAATTATAATTTCTCTATTCTTTATTAACTGAATTTGTAAGACAATGCATACATATTAAGAAAAATATTTAAGGGCATAATTTATCATAGTTTCCACTATTACCTTTTGTGAAATCATAATAACTTTGAAAGTATCTCCTATACTTCAATAAATGAAAGGACAAATATGAAAAAAAATTAAATATCTATCTGAAACTTTGAATAATTCAATTATTTTGAATAATGAAAAAAGGCTAAAAAATTCAATTAATATGGAATAAAGTGAATAACAGATAGTATATTTGAACTCAAATTTTTTTTTAAAATAATTTAGTATCAAGAACTTAAAGATTGAACCAATCTTTTAGATCTATGTTTTTAACTAAAATAATGTATTATAAAATAAAAGGGGGTACCTGATGCAATCGCAACAATGACAAAGAAGATCAAAAAGATTTTTGAGGATAATGTCATCTTTTTTTTTAGTCAATAATGAAAAAGCAGAGAGTAATTTATGTAGTATATATAATGATTCGTGAGTTTTTTTATGTACATTCTTCATGTTTATATACAAGTTAGGCTAATGATAAGTGTCTCTATTCAAAATCTTAATTTGGACATATCTTTAAAGTGAGAGATAATATTAATAGTCAAATATAATATTTCCAAAAATGATATTATAAATTTATTAAATATTTTACAACAAAATATTTCTACTAAAATCTTAATTTAGACATTTCTTTAATTAGACATAATATCAATATTCAAATCTGATATCCCAATGTAAAATATTACCATTATATTTTTTTAGGATAGCTATGTGAGTGTGACAAATATATTATTATACTTTAAAAAAAACTAAAAATACTTGAAAAGTAAATTTTTCAGCTTCATTATTTATTATTACTGGTGTGCATATGAATTTCTTGTTTCCATTACAAACATTTGCTTTTTTATAATTTATATTTTAAATATAAATAAAAAAATTTAACGTCGGAAAATAACATGTCATATTGATCAACCATGTTCGATAAAAGAAGGGTCGAGAAGATAAGAAAAAGGGTCCAAAAAGTGAGTGGCAAAGGTATTATGTGGGGAGCATGACAGCCACGCGTTCGCACCACGATCTTGTCCGCCTAGTCGTAAATGAAGTGGATTAAAAAATATGAAGTTTAAGATTTAAATTTTAACGGAAATAAAAATATTACATGATTCTTTATTCCTATGTTTTTGTATTTGCTCATAAAAAGTAACAAATATCAAGTAAAATTAATCGAGATTCAGTACAAGCTAATCCGAACACAGGATCTTGAAATAAAAAATTGCAGCCACGCGTTCCACGTACAGTTTTGTAGACAGTTGTAGGCATTACGTCTAACGCAAACGCAAATGTTACCACTGAAACATCACCCACTTATTTTCAATCTCCTTCTACTACTTCTTTCTTCTTTTGGGCATTTCATCAAACAGATAGCTTACTGCAAAAGTAGAAGAAAGGGCAATTTGTATAAGCAATGGCCCTGCAAGTACCCACTAGAATCCCAGTTAATTTAGCCCCAAATGGTGGCAACAGACAGGCACCAAATGGTTTAGCATTAAAATCTTCATTTTTTTCTCCATCAATTCATCTCTTGCTCCCACCTCCATCATTCTCTAGAGCAGCTCCTGCTACTGCCCCTAAAATCTCCATGCGTGTTGCCTCTAAGCAAGCCTATATTTGCCGAGATTGCGGGTAATTTACTAATAACCCTTGACTTCTTTCTATTTCCTTTTGTTCCCGGATTTAAGATTTAGAATCAGTAAGTTTGTTCTCTCTAGTAGTATTACTGTGAAATGTTGTTATTGGGAACACAACATGAAAATTGCTTATTTTTAAAACAAACTATTATTAAATGTATAAATTGCAATGAAATATTATTGCAGACTGAGAGGTCTGAATATATTTGATATTATTATTAAATGTATATAGAGGTGGAGTCAGTATTAAAAGGGTTCTAAATTTTCTTTAGAATTGTTAGAAGTTCACAAGTTAATATACATATATATTTAATTAACAAATACGGGGTCTATGCTAGCTTTTGGGATGTGAGTTAGATTTAAGACTTAATTTAACATTGTATCAGAGCAGGACACATCTCACCTGATGTTGGGGTCCCAAAAAATAAAAAATTGCCCACGCACCAGATGGTAAGCAGTGGGCGCGAGGTGGGTGTTAAAGAATGACAAAAAGTCTCACATTAATGGTTAATGAGATGGGTGGACTGCTTATAAGGCTTGTGCAATCTTTCTCCCTTTGAGCTTGCTTTTGGGTTCGTTCCACAAACCTCCACCTCTAAAATGTATATACTTGTTTTTTTTGCGCGCGTTACTTAATTAGTTGGAGCATAAGACAATGAGCGTCATTTTAATTGATCAATTGCACTTACAGAATTCGTTCTGAATTTGCGGATTGCTACTTTCTGGATGTTGTAGTCAAAGACTCTTTTCTTCTTTATGTTTTGCTTGCATTATTGGTGCTAATCTAATGTGTTTGTGATGAACATAATGTGCACAGGTATATTTACAATGACAGAACTCCTTTTGAGAAAGTATCTGACAGTTACTTCTGTCCTGGTATGTTATTTACATAAATCATTGAATTGTAAAAATCACTAATTCAGTATCCAATGTTATCTTGATTTCTGATTATGCAAAATACTTATCATTCTGTCACAATTAGTTACCAATAACTTATCGACGAGCTTTGGGGTTTTCCTTGGTTTAAATCAAAGTGGAAACAACCTCTGGAACAATTCCTTAGAAAAGATGATTCTGCACTAATTTGGCTCTATGAGAAATATATCTCATAAATCCTATCTAAAGATGATTTAGGTGTTCTACAAGATACCGTAGGAAAGATCTTTGAATTATCTTTCCAATGCCACTGATTTTGATCATTAAGATATACTTAAAGAACTTATGTTTTATGATAAGGATAGTATTTGGTAGATTTATCTAATGTGGAACTTAGAAAAATGAAACAAATTCATAGATTGAAAATGGGAATTAGGGGGAAAAAGAAATAAAAAAAACTGACCTCCCAAGTGAGAAAGAACACCCTGCTAGCTCAACGCTTTGTGACCATTGATCCCTTATCCAGATGCAAACTTTTAAAGTTCACCAATTTTGCACAATTTTCTTTTCTTGGTATAACCATCTGGTTTCAGCCTAACTAATCGAAATCGCTTTGCGTAGAACTCATTAAGGGAAACCTCTCCCTACCATAGGTTTCTCTATTCCTAGGTCTCGAAACCTGAGACTTCTAGTTAAGGGAGAGGGATCCCATCATCCCGCCACACTCCTTGAGTTTTTCAATTAGCATCTATTAGCCGTTAGCTATGAATTTTCCTCTTTATTTCTCGAGATCCCAAGTGATTTGTAAGACTTTGGCTTGATATATGATTGCAGTATGTGGAGCTCCAAAAAGAAGATTCAGGGCATATGAACCTAAGGTAACCAAAGATGCTAATTCCACTGAGGTTCGTAAGGCCCGGAAAGAAGAGTTAAAGAGAGATGAGGCTGTCGGGTAAGTTCCATCCTTCATACTTACTCTTCTCTCTATCAGTTTACTTAATTAATTTGAATTCAAATCAACATAATCAACGATGATTCTTCGTTGGTGTAGGAATGTTCTGCCTATTGCTATTGCTGTTGGAGTTGTTGCACTTGCTGCTTTATACTTCTATGTCAACAACACTTCCTAGATTCAAGTGGACACAGAAGCAATGTCTTCATCTTCTGATTAACATATCAAGGAGATAGTTAAATTTTGTATTGAAGTTCTTCTATGTATAATTGTTTATTCTATCCATTCATTCTATATATTCCACTTCTATAGTGATGAAAATATGAAATTGCTATTGTCTTTGATTAAACATACCGTTGTATGCAAAAGAAGACCTGAAAAGTATGAGCTTGAATCACAGTCATAAGTATGCTAAATATACAGATGTCATGGTATGATTAGAATACTATTTATCAACAACATACTCAGTATGATCTCATAAGTAGTGTCTGGGAGGATAGCGTGAATGCAAACTTTACGCTTACCTAATATGAGGCAGAGAGGTTGTTTTCAATAGATCTTTGGCTCACATAATTCAAATGTCTTGCATACGAATTCCTCAAATCCTAAATGGAATGGCCAATTACTCTTTATTATTCTCAGAACATCAATTCTATCACGTCTTCAAAAGACCTTTCAATTTCAAACTGCATTCTTATGGTAACGAAAGTGGGGGAAATGGTATTTATGAATTATGATGTTGAATCCTCCATTTATTAAAAAGAAAAAAAGATGTCACTTTACTAATTGTCTTTCATCATCATCATTACTACTTTGCTAAGAAAAAAACAAACTTAATGTCATAATAGAAGAAAGTCAAATTCTCTTGAGAGTTGAGACGACAAAAAATGAAAGCACTTGAAGTCTAAAAGTGTGGCCAAAGCAACATCACTAGTCACAAAGGAAAAGAAATGTACCACCGAAGGATGAATTAAAATTTACAACGAATTTTAAAAAAATTGATATCCACGAAAAAAGACAATTCATGAATAAATATTGAAATGTCAAAATAAATTATGAACATGGTAACTATTAATCCCTTGGACGTATACTCAAAAAATTTCAGGTCACACGAAGTTCACGAAAATCAACATGCATATTTACATATGAAAAAAAGAAGCATTGACGACCTAGTAAATTACTTTATTAGTTGCCAGTATAAGTAAGTATAGCAACAACTTTAGTCGCCTCGAAACACATATCTATTCCCAAGTTAGTATTAGTGGCAACTTTATCAAATATTAGTATTAGTTGCCACTAACAGTATGTAATAGCTATATTAGTTGCCGCAATAAGTGAGCACTAGTATCAATAGTCCCCGCGAATGCCTTTATAAGTCGCAAGCCTTATCCTTACCTTGTGTGAGGTTGAGAGGCTATTCCCTTCAATTTCTACCACATTCTTCTGGTAAATGGGTGTTAACATCAAATTGTGTAAATTTACTAATTAATCATGATTCTAAGTTAATTGCTAAAAAAAATTGTGCAGATATATATCATTCATTTATTGGCTCGGTATAAACATAGAATACAGAGAAGTTGTTACCCATTCGTCTTATGGTCCAAAGGAACAACATCATAAAGAACAAACATGGAAATGCAACAAGAATTAGAGTAGTAAAGAAACATCCATAGCTACTCCCATGAGTCTGCCAATGGAAACATCATCATCAGGAGATGATATCTCTTGTTCTTCCTTTGCCTCTTTGAAACAGTAAACAGGGGCTTGCCAATTTGGATCCTCTAGCACTTTTCCTACTTCAAATGTCATTACATGTGCGATCATACCTGCACCCACCCAAATTTCTTTCGTTAATAACTTCTGTTCTGTTTCACCAAAGGACGCAAATTTATGCCAATGTTCAAATACATTTGGAAAAAAAGTTATATACACTGACACAGTACGAGCAAATTCTACACATATCATTGAAATTTACAATGTTCATATGAGTAAATTTCAACTTTGTGTTCATTCACATAAAGTCATCTGACTTTGAGTTTATCACACGAAAATTATCTTTTCTGTTTTGCCAAATTGTTTAAAAAAACTTCAAAGTTCAAACACTTGTAATTTAAGCATTACCTGTGTAAAAAGCCCAGTAAACAGGTCTCTTAGTAACAACATCTTCGTAGTACGTAATGAAATCAACTTTTTCCCAGACATTGCAGAGAAATCCATCCATATATCTCTGTCCCAGATAATTTCCGTCTTGTAGCCAAGTGGGTCTAAGGAGTCCCACCGGAAAATGCATGACCCTGCACTCTTTGTTAGCGTCCAAAGTGTAGTAGAACGAAGTGTGGTTATTCCATTCCAAATCGTAAAGGAGTTTTCCCAATTGATTCTGGATAATGTTGAAGTTCCGGCCGTTAGGGAAATCGTACCACAAATCAACGATCTGTAGATTCCCCTTGCTGTTGTTCATGAAGAGAATCGAATGAAATTGCTCCGGCCATGTAGTAGGTATTGGGTCGCCGGATTCTGACGCAATGCCGACGGTGAAGCACAGGGAAGACGGCGCGAAGAGGAGGAGGAGAAGAGCGGAAATTGTAATGGATTTCGCTGAAATCAACATTTTTATTTCTCTTACTACAAAAGGCAGAGATAGAGAATATCCCTATTAGTTTCGACTTTACCTTTTGTTGGCTCATATTAAAAAAGGGTAGATAAGGTAGCAATAATTTGGATGATAAAAAAAATAAAAATTAAGCAAAATAAAAAATCTTCAAATTCTTATTAACTTTCTAGTTGATTGTTTAATATTTTGAAGCAACTACTTGTACAAAACGTAAGACGGCATACAATAGATCCTTATGATCCGATCTCTCCTCGAACCCAGCACATAGCGAGAGTTTAGTATCCTGAATTACCCCTTTTTTGACTACTTATACAAATCGGCAAACACCACAGGAAATCAAGCTATTATAATATTCCAATAATAATTATGTAGCAATCAAGCTATTATAATGTTCCAGTGATAGTTATGTAGCAATTACATAAGCTAACCAAAGAAATGCTTTTACTGAGACCTTATTCAAACAGAACTGAGATCCTATTATTTATTAAGTAAAAAACATACATAGTAATAACGAGTCCCTATACAAGACTACAAATCAGTTGTTCTTTGACACCTTCAAGCAGAAAAATAACTACTGGTTCCCAGCTATAGGTGCATCTCGGCCTTTCTTGATATCATCCCACCCTCTCACCCAAGGTTTTCCTGGAACAGCACGAGTCTCGGGAGAAGTATGATTGTTAAGGTTGTTCATAACCTTTTCACGCACAGCAGAAAACACCTACACCTCAAGTACGCATCAGATGAATTATATGTTCAAATAAACCAATCGAATGAAGTATCAATTCTACAAGGTTCATGGCTCACAGGATTTGTGCTTATTGCATCTGGGGGTTGCTCCTGACCAGTCAGCCACTTCCACAAATCTGGATTCTCCTACAGACATAAATAGAATAAACTGAATAAGACGGCTCTAGTTAATCTTCACAAAGGAGATTTGACCAGCTACGACGATTCTACTGCATCTAAACAGATTATTTGCGATTGTTTTTCTTTCATTATTGGAGATTAGATATTAACTGATGGAAAAGGATGAGACAACCATCATCGGAAGAATCACAGAGAGAATACAATTGTAAACATTGCATCGCAAATTGTGGCATTTGAACAAAAATTGAACTTTTATATTCTGATGATTGTTAATGTCAAGTCAATATGGTGCATGTATTCTATGATTGCTGAATATATCAGACTGGACTGGTCACATTCTAATCCCCAACCAACCTTCCCACCCCTTAATCTAATCCTTTTTTTCCTGCCTCCCTTTTGTATGCCTTAATCTTACACTCCTTAACCTTTTGGTTTTCCTTTACCTAACATGTTCCTGAGTTCCCTGGGGTGAAGGGCAAGGCTTTTGAGTCCAAATTCGGCCACAAAAAATAAGTAGGAACTCATACATCCAACTACCCAATTCTTACATGCTAAAAGGGATATGCAAAACATAATATTTTACTCTCTTACTTAGGGGTGAGTGGGGGGTGGGCAGAGTAGTTACACAAAAAGAAGCAAATACTCACATGGTACAGTACTTTCCTTCGTAAGTAATAGTAATAAGAAAGATTAAGCCCAATGCTGACTAAGCAGTTAAAAGTACCAGTAAAAGTTTATGCAGGGAAGGCCGACTATCGTTTGCTAAAACTAAAAACATCAAGAAGCAAGACACTCATGTTATCCCAAGGCATTAGCTCAAATAGTCAAGGATCCACCTCCCCAAAATTATGCTTGCTCCCCTCCTAAACCCTGAAGCCAAGCTTACCCTTCTTCTGACTTAACTCCACCACCCTCACATTCAGGAAAAAAAGTACTAATAAGAAATAAAGAAGGTGGACATGTTATCCTATAAAATGAAATAGATGCACAAACAGTAAAATCGCCAATTCTGAACTTGATGAAATCAGAACTTTCTAATCAATATACATCCTTTGAGCACAGTCAAAATGAGAGTAAATGGCCAAAAGTATCCCTTAACTATATCCCAAACCCAACCCACATCATTCTATATTCACGTTAAACAAAAAACATCCCAAACAATCCTAAAAAGTAGTAGGGTACATCCTCCAGTTAGTTTTGGTAAAAAAAAACTAATGATCTCATATTGTGCATGTTTAGATAAGCTGTTCAATCAGTTTTAAACCCATATAATTTGACCTTGGTGCTTCACCCTGTTCTGCTGCTACTTTCTTAGAAGTTTGCAAAGCTAAATTTTTCAACCACGAACCAACAAAGAAATGCCTACTCTTCAGAACAAGAATGTAATTCATCAATGACCAAGGAAGTGCTAGCAAGCAACAAAAAAATCGATGAAAGTCATATCATTTGATCCCAAGTCGAACATGAAGAAGTTATAACCACTGAGGTTCAATACAGAGAGTAAGAAAGCGCCAATTTATTTGCAGGAGTCTTAGTCTCTGATCTGACAGGACTAGGAAAGGGAAAAGACAGTGAGAACTGCAGACAACTATTGTGGCAGACTCCAACCAGTACAACTAGGCTATTATATTGATTCTTAATGTACGCAGAAGCTTGCCTAATTTCCCTTAAAGAGACAATATACATGACATATACAAGGTTGAATTAGGAGAACATTTTTTGTCTAATTGTAGTTTTTCAGATTTAATCATCTAGACTTCTGAACATCAGGCTTGAAAAATCGAGCACCAGCTTGAGCATGTGTTAAACTGAGCTGCAGAATGTCGTTTCATTGAGCTTAAATTGAGACACAACAGATTCAAATCTAAAGAAGTTGGAAACAGCATATTGATGAAATAGAGAATCGACTGATGGAGGACTCCGATATATTTTGCTCAGAGTAGCTGACAATTCTACATCTTGGTTGAACTTTAGGGTTAAGGTTCACTAGAAGATTTCATACTAAGCTAAGAATAACATAGCAGAAATTTCTAGATTACTCACCTCAAATACTTGATACCTTCTAAAATCGAAAAAAGGGAACAACAAAACATAACAAGATCCTAGACTCCTTGTACAAGCTAGAGCAGCAAAAGTTATGATATCTAATTATTGGCATACAAGATTATAAAGTCCATATAGATCGCGAAATCGAAAACAGAATTATAATGAAAATATATATTAAAAAAAATTACCAGGTCAAGGACATGAACAAGGGACTTAATTCCATTTTCGTCCATGGATTGTATATGTTCCTCCACCCATTTGCCAAGAACAAGGTCTAGTTCCAGGTATCCTCTTTGTTTACTACGATAAATAAGCCTATATATACAAAATAAAAACACCAATAAGATATCATGAACCAGTCCGCCGCCCAGAGGACCGTATAGCCCACAGTTGTCAAATAGTAAAAGAACTTCAAATTCACCTGTTAAACAAACGTCTTTTGCTCTCTTCGTCAGAACGATCGATATTCATCGGCGATGAAGTCTCATTAGAAGAAATAAAACGCGGAAATGTTCCAGCTAAAGGCCTAATTGAGCATACCAAAAAGATATTTTCAACACATAACAAACATACAGTGGGTAAGACAAAGGTAGATTTCTGTACCTGTAGAGATTGTGAGACTGGAGTGTGGAGGTTGCAACAGATGCTGTTTTAGAGGAATTGATGATTCGAGGAATGGTGAAGACAAGTGCCCTTCGCAAATTCGCCATTTTTTCTCTGCAGCAAGCAACTAATTAAGCTCTGCGGATCAATGGAAACTTCAAATTTGATCTCGATTGGGGTTTAACAGGCGATTTTTGCCTAATGAAATGCGAGGCGTGGCGTCTTGGCATCCACTATACCCGTCTGTGAACACTCTTCTATTCGGGTATAATTCAACCCGAAATTGGTCCCAAATTAAACAGAAAAAAAAAAGATAAATAGACGATTTAATCGCACGATTTGCTTTATAAATGTACTGATTTTTAATTTTATTTTTCAAATGGTTAAGTCTTTAATTTTTATTTTTAGTTATCAACCATTTGTCTGGAGGGATATAAGGATAACTTGCGAGATATTATGATGTGAAAATATATAAGGTAGGCCAAAAACACAAATGACTATAAATAGATGCCTTACCATTGCTGGTCATTTACTTTTGCCTCTATTTCCATATTAAAATATTCCACGAGTTGTAAAAGTAAATAAAAAATTGAAATAATAGATAACTTATAGAAGAAATACTATTAATTTGACAAAACAAATGAGGCCTTAATGCCTTTATAACTCAAGCAAAAATTCTCGAAGTAAATATGATAAAATTCAACATTTTGCAATTTCATTTTATAATAATAATAATATGAGATAAACATGAGACACAGTAGAGACTAGTATATATATTCGTTTTTTTGAGTTAATTTCTTAAATGGTCACTCAAGATTAGGAAATGGCCTTCAAATATTATTTTTGTTTCATTTAGAACCAATGAATATTGTTGAAACGAACGCTGTAGGATTGCTCCAAATATATCGGAAGAATTTCGGTGTTTCTGTTACATCTCTTCTCCTAGCTACCTTTCTTTCTCTCTTAACAATTTTCCCAAATTAGTGAATGAATTAATGCAGCTGCAGAATAGATAGATACAATTTAATTTATTGGAAGCAGAATCGAAATTGAAAATAATAGTACTAGTAATTATAATGGATAAAAAGGAAAGGGCAAAGGAAAAAAAAGAGAAAAGACGCCAAGAGATCTCTCTTCTACGTACTATTCCCTATTCTGATCACCAAAGGTCTCTTCCTTTTTACATTTACCTTCTTTTAAAAAAATAAAATAGAATCATCTTAGCTTCTTGAGCAGAGGCAAATCTAGAATATCTAGAATTAGTGTGTTCAGAATGTGTTTGATCTGATTATATATGTATATATTGTAGAACTTATTAGCATATGTATGTATGATTTGAACCAGAGGGAATGATATCAGCTGAACCGATAGAACTCGCCTTAGATTTCCAATGGATGGTTATATTTGGCCGCGGTTTACTTTTCATGTAGATTTTTATTTTGAGCATAATGGTGATCGTGTTTTGCATGATGATTTATAGATGGTGGTCATCTGAAACAATTGCTGTTGTGACGGGTGCAAATAGAGGGATTGGATTTGAGATTGCTCATCAACTTGCATCACATGGGGTTACTGTTGTTCTTACGTCGCGAGAGACAGCCGTTGGAGAAGAAGCAGTGAAAGTCTTTCAGGAAGGAGGTCTAAATGTGGCATTTCATCAATTGGATATTGTGGATCCTGTATCAATTCAAACATTTTGTGATTGGATTAAAGAAACATATGGTGGCTTAGATATACTGGTAATCATTAATGTGTTTTGTTATTATTTATTTTACTTTCATAAAAAGCTAATGATGATATGTATGGGAACTTGTAGATCAACAATGCAGGAGTCAATTTCAATTTCGGCAAAGATAATTCTGTTGAATTTTCTGAAATGGTAATCCAAGTTAACTATTTTGGCACCAAAAACATGATCAAAGCACTTACTCCGTTAATGAGGCCTTCCCCTGCTGGTTCTCGTATTGTTAGTGTGACCTCG